>JAATLQ010012854.1:19977-49795 GCA_013421005.1 Heliconius erato x Heliconius himera | reverse complement strand
GTCATACATAATTACATAAAAAAACCAGTAGTCGGCCGCCAAACTAGATACGTTCGAACCACGGCTGAGTACTGGTGAGGGTGGACCCAGTGCTCAGCCGTCAGTAACTTACGCTGCTTAATTTATAAATTTATTTAATTAGCACCTACCTACCAAGTAATTTCTTAGTTTTTGGCATCGTTATTTGTTTCAGTTCCGTATGTCTCTTTCGAGGCCCATATTACAATACCCTGAAGACAGACTAACTCAAGCTTTAGACGCTATCAGAAATGGCATGCCAATTAGAGAAGTTAGTAGAAACTTTGGGGTTCCTCGAGGCACAATTCAAGATAGACTTCACCTCCGAGTTCCTGAAGGTCCTAGGAAAATGGGTCCTGACTCCATCCTCAACAAACTAGAAGAAGCGGAAATTGCAATTTGGCTGAACGACATTGCAACTTGTGGTTTCGGAAAGAAACCTGACAATTTATTTAATACTGTTCAAGACATGATGATTGAAGACGGCAGGCCCAATCCCTTTGTAAATGGAAGACCAGGCAAAAAGTGGATGAATTCGTTTTTCAAACGTAACAATATGTTTTCCATGAGAACACCTGAAGCTATTTCAAAGGGAAGAGCAGTAATTACTGAAGAGAGTGTTAGAAAGTGGTTTGTGAAACTCACAGATTACCTAACTAAAAATCAAGCACTTGACGTGTTAGAAGACCCTAAAAGAATACTAAACGGTGACGAAACAAGCTTCATGCTTTGCCCAAAAACCGGGAAAGTCATAGCACCCCGAGGGTATAAAAATGTATACCAAATAGTAAAGGGCAAAGAGAAGGAAGCAGTCACTGTTTTAGCTTTTTTTTCCGCTATGGGCGATATTTTACCTCCCTGTGTAGTTTTCCCGTACATCAGACCCCCCAAAGATGTTATAAATAGCATGCCTGATGGTTGGTTCCTCGGTAAATCTGACACTGGATGGATGAAGGCAGATATTTTCTACGATTATATTTCTAAATGCCTATCCAAGTGGATAGATGACAACAAAGTGAAAAAACCAGTGCTTGTTTTTGTCGACGGCCACAAAACTCACATGACAATGAAGCTTAGTAAAAATTGTCACGACAATAACATCATTTTGTACGCACTGCCACCCAATACAACACATCTAATGCAACCAGCAGATGTTAGCGTTTTTAAGCCACTAAAATCCGAATGGGCGAAAACTGTTCATGATTGGTGTTCACAGCCACAAAACGCTAACACTGTATTGACAAAATCTTCGTTCTGTCCATTGTTGAAAAAAGTACTAAGTAAAGAATCTCTGAAAGAATCCATCAAAAATGGATTTCGTAAGTGTGGCCTTTTTCCATTTGACCCAAGTGCAGTAGATTATTCAAAATGCGTGCAAAATACTTTAGAAAAAAAGAATGCATCTACCAGCAAGATAACTTCACCAAGTAGCCTCAAAAAAGGAGTTTTTAACATTGCATTAAAAGTTATAAGGCATTTGGGCAATGATTTGACCGCAAGAGGTGTTAATGTGAGTGTTGTACTCGAAATTATTGAAAATGCCAAACTCATTGAAAGATTAAATAATTCAGTAAGTAATAATACTACAGAGAGAGAAGTTAAGGATAATGAACAAAGTGTAATAGTTGAGGAAAAAACAGAACTTGGATTGAAAGTAACAAATGCCAACAAGGAAACTGAAAAAAATGGAGCCAAAGAAGAATTATATGTAATTAGAACTGAAGAAGAAAATAAATACCAAAAAGAGACTGAAATAGATTGTGATAGAACTAGGATAGACAATAAAAAAGATGATGAAAGTAGAATAAATACATCACAATGCGAAATATTAGATATTGATACTAGTACTTTAAATAATCTGGTACTTAGCGATGCCACTTTTCTTAATAACTATTTATTGGATGATGATATTCAAGTAAGTACATTCGAAGACAATGACAATTCAATATTAGTACCCATCGGAGATAACTCTCCGATCTCAAGAAGTGAGTGGACGTGTCATCCAAAACCTGATTCTGTGATACAAATTCGGCCGCCGAGAGTATCACCTTTTGTTCGGAAGCATCTCGTTATACCATCACCAATAAAGAAATCTACAACTCCTAGAGTAATGAACAGAATTGGGGCAATATCTTCTGAAGAATGGAGGCAATTTGAAATTTTGAAAGAGGAAGAGAAACAAAAAAAGAAAGATGCTATTGAAGAAAGAAAGTTACAGAGACAGAAAAATAAAGAAGAAAAGCAGAAACAAAGAAATAAAAACAAAAAGAATAAAGCTGTGAATTTTACCAAGCGTAAAATGAAAAGACTTACTACAAAGAAGAAAGATGATGATTCTGATCCAGAATTTATTGTAAAAACCACAAAGAAAAGAAAATTAAATGATATGATTGATATAGCAGAAGAAGCAAAGCAGACTAACTGTGATTATGTGGAAGCTAAACCAAATATGATTAAAATCCTCAGTGATATACTCATAACACCTGGAACTCCTGCGAAAGAAAGTAATAAAGAAAATGTACTTCTGAACAAAAAGATTAATCGTAGAGAAACCTTTAGAAATGAAGAAGAACTTGAGATTTTTTTAAATAGTGATTTTAATGATGAATAAGTTAATTTAGTTTCTTGCGATATTAGAGTACCTACTAAGGTCTTATTATTTAATTAAATTGATTAAGTTCCTATATAATTAAGTTTTAAACTATTGATCTCAGGGGAGGCTGATTACTGGTAGCAATATGGCCGAATACTGGGTTGTGACGGCTGAGTACTGGGGAAATGTGCCTTATTTTGATAAATACTTTATTTTTAATACTTATTAAAAAAATATATGATATCTGTTAATTTCATAACAAAGTTTAATAAATGATTAAGTGAATGAGGACAAAAGGTTTTTGATTACTATTTTTAATATTTTTCTATACATATTTAAAGTTGCGCTTTCCACTAAAAGGCTGACTACTGGTGGCTTTACCCTATATAAGATACGATAAGTGCCGTAGTAGGCATCGTATTTATTATTAATGTTTAAATGTAATGTAATTTATAAAATATTACTAAAATTTCACATATTTGTCGTGTCGCAGCGGACAAATTGCAACTGCGGCGGTTGTGAGTTTGATACCCACTCAAAGAAATTAATTATTTATTATTTTAAATTTTCTTTTTTTCGTTCTGGTGTCAAGGCATAGCATGGCGTTGAGTTCTGCCCATTAACATGCAATGCCTTCAGGATTCGACGAAAATTGGGGAATGTTCTAACACTAAGTTCCTTCTACCTACCCTACTATGCGCGGAATAAAGCATTATGCTAAGTAAAACATATTTTATATGAATCTATTTAATACAATTATTCAAACGCGGCGTAACGTCGTATTTGATAAACTAACTAGAATTAAATTATATCATATTAAAGATTTTTAAACATTTTAAAGTGTTATTCCACACTTAGGAAAGAAAAATAATTATTTAGAAAATAAACATTTGAACGTAGCGGGACTCAAACCCGCGCCTCCTGTAAACCGACCAGGCGCTTACGTCGGTCGGTTTCCAGGAGGCGCGGGTTCGAGTCCCGCTACGTTCAAATTTTTATACGTTTTCTAAATAAGTATTTTTCTTTCCTAAGTGTGGAAATCTTGTTTTTTTTTTTATATCATAAAATAAATTTATTATGTATCGTAAAAGTACAAAGAAGAAAAATAAATTAAATTATACGGCTAAAAACATTGTTTCAATTGTTTTTAAACATTTTTAAAGTGTTATTCCACACTTTGACACTTTTGCGTTTGAACGCATGGCTTAGTGGTCAGAGCGCCTGGTCGGTTTCCAGGAGGCGCGGGTTCGAGTCCCGCTGCGTTCAAATTTTTATACGTTTTCTAAATAAGTCTTTTTTCAATTGATTTCATGACAAGGTTACAGGGATCAGCAAAAATAATAAAAAGTATACCGACATATTAAATGCTGTATTTGTTTAAATTATCAACAATTAAATCTTATTATCCTAATTTAGTTTAAACTTTTTGCAGTTTCATTCAAAATTTAGTTAATTCACAATGAAGAAAGTACAAAATTAGAGACAGTATTAAATTATCTTTTAAAACACCAATCTGGGAATTATGTACTATTTTAAGAGAAAGAAATCCAATGAAAGAAAATATAATAAAAATGAATGAATTAGATCACAACAACGATCGCTTGAGGCGTAGCTTAAGTACGCTATTATTTACGGTAAGCTTTGCAAATTACGTCTATTTTTTTCTATATAAGCTTTATCCGACACAACTTGCTATTTTTATTCAACGCCTTAAACTTTTATTAGCAATGTTTATCTTAACTGGAATTTGCGGCATGTTTTGTTTTAATATATAACAATGTTTTTTTGCATATAAATTAGCTTCACGCTGTATGCCGCACATAGCAGGGTAGGCAGAGGAAACCTATTGTTAAGACACTTTCTTCTTCTTTCTCCGTTTTTCACCTTTCGCCGGATTTTCGCCTTTTGTGTGGCGAAACGCTACATTTTTCCTTTGATACCAGAGCGAAGAAATGTAAGTAAATATTCATGAAAGATTCATTCCGTAAAGTGGGGATCGAACTCACAATACAGTCACATCCTTGTGCTCCTGCGCCACTACGGCCTCAATTATATTTTTTTGTATATATTTTACAAAAAAAAATCTTTAATAATAGCATAGATTTACTAAATTCTCGGCCCAATTGCCACTCGAAAATGATACACGAAGTGCGACATTGTTACATTTCAACATACAGCACAAATCTCTATCATGACACTGTCTCTACCTCTACCGACAATGTTTGGTCGGAAACCTTCACATGCACATAGCAAGGTAGGCAGAGGGAACCTTGAAACCTAGTGTTAAGACACTCCGTTCCCATTATAATTTTTTCGCTCTGGTTTCGAGGCAAAGCGCGGCGTTGAGTTCTACCACTCATGCGACGCCTCCAGAATTCAACGCAAATTGGGGAGCGGATGCGGGAAGCAGAGTGATGCTAAAAAAATAATTTAAGCAGCCAATGTCAAATGTAATTCCTGATTTAAAGCCCTATTTAATCTTCATCTCCAGGAGCGTATCTAATCTAAATTTACTATTTTCCCGACTTGCGTTCTATAAAAACTGCTGTATCTTGAAGAAATTTGCCAGTGATGACTTGTAATTTGCCGCATACGTTTGGTCCTAGTTCTAATTATTACAAAAAAAAACTAATAATTATGACACGCCTAAATTACATAGTTTATTTAATTTATTTTATTATATACCAACAAAATAATCTTACTATAAGTGCGAAATATTATTCGCCAGATCGCAAAGACCTTCCTATAAAAAGTGATTTAGGAAATTATTTAAAAATTATTGAAAGAGTGTCGCAGTACTCTTCTAGACATAATAATAATGTCGATGTTCAGTTGGCTTTTGGGATATTCGTAACCATTGGTGAGATAGTTTAAATTTAAATATATATATTTGAGGCCAGAAGTGTGTGATTGTAATCCAGACAGATTGTGGCTTCGATTTCCACTCTCTCTGTATCCGAATGGAAGAGATTAAATATTTAGTGTTTTGATTTTCTCTGGTAACAAGCCAAAGCGCGGTTGAGTTCCGCAATGACTCCAGAATTGTGCGGAAAGTGGAGAACGGAATGTACCTACCTACCTTGCAATTTGCAGCTAAAAAATATATTATATGTATTTAGTTTAACCATAAATAGTATTTATAAATATTTTTTACAGTGAATATCAAATATGCACTAAAAGCTAAAGAAACTAATATTCCCGCTACTATAAGGACTGTCATGAAAAATATTATTACAGAAAATGAACAGTTTTTACAGCGTTTTGCAGCACATAATACAAATGACATGAGTAACGACTCGAAGATTCGCCAGAGTAAATGCTTTGTACATAATTTTTTATATTATTTTAAGTCTAAAAAAAGTGTGCAACAGTATGGCTGACTAACTGAGTTGCCCATATAAAAAATCTATTATTGTGAAGAAAAAAAATTATTGTACTGGAATACTATATATAAAACAAAATTTTATCATAAACCAGGAAAAGTGCTTAAATCGGTATTAAAATGTTGTATATCTGTGCCTTGTAAAGTCAGTGTGATGTTTGTTCCGCTTTTAAGCAAAAACTACTGTACAAATTTAGATGAAACTTTACAGCTATATAGTTTATACTTCAGAATAACATATGCACATATAGGCTACAGTTTATGTAAATTGACTTTAATATAAGAATAAGTTTCAGTTGTTTAAGTAAATTTATATTTCCATTTCTTCGCTCTGGTGTCGAGGTTAAGCGCGGCGTTGAGTTCTGCCACTCAACACGCAATGCCTCCAGAATTCGGCAGCAAGTGGGGACCGGAGTGTCTTAACACTAGGTTCCCCCCTGCCTACTCTGCTGTGTGCGGGATACAGCGTGAAGCTGATTTGATTTGATTTTATTTTTTTATTATTTAAGTTTCAGTGGGCGAAGCATGTATCTTTCGCTAGTATATATGAAACGAAAAAATAATATTTATCTGGTTAATTATCATATATTTTTAGTTACTTATCTCTTTACGAATCCTACAATTTGGATGATGCGTTTAAAAAACTTCACTTATACGCATAGAAAGAAATCTTCTCTGTATGATTTGGAAAAATCATATAAGCCCTGGAATCGATATATGTATTTTGTTAATAAAATTGAAGAATGGAAGCCGAGCCCTAATCAATCTGGTACGTATACCTTGTTAACTTTTTAGTAACCTTATATTTACAACCGAGAGTAGCAATTACTTTGATAGTATGTAAGAATTAATTACAGATTTTAAATTGTTTTCTTTTAAAAGGCAAATAAAAACACCAACATTGATATTTTTTAAGTATAAATTTAAAAAAACTTATTATTAAATTTATAAGGGCACAAAGTGTGACTGTAAAATCGACTGGTTGTGGGTTCGATTCCCATTTGAGGAAATTAAATATTTATTTAAATTTATATTTTCATTTCTTCGCTATGGTGTCGAGACGAAGTCTCTCAGCACGCATTGCCTCCAGAACTCGGCAAAAAGTGGGAAACGGAGTGTCTTAACACTAGCTTTCCTCTTCTGCCTACCCTGCTGTGTGCGGGATACAGCGTGAAGCTAATTTATTTATTTATTTTAATATTTCTTTTCCTCGAGTGAGGATCGAACCTACAACCGTCGCGTTACAGTCACACCCTTGTGCCCCTGGGCCACGACGACCTAATTTAAGAAATTTAAATATGATATTTTTATATTGTAGATATTTGTTTAGCGGCTCTGTCCGCAAAACCTGTAAATAAGAAAAAAACACTTACTTTGTGTCCTCTTACGGTTGACTGCCAACATGCTTGGAAGAATAAAATTAATAATTTTCAATATATAATATGGTGCCCATTGCTAAAGTCGTGCTATACTATTCTGATCGAAGGAAATAATTTTGGCTATGCATTGACTCATCGGTAAATATCTATATTAAATATCTATAATTCGAAATATACTATAATTCGAAAAAAATTAACGTGTAAACTTAATATAATCATTATTACCGATAGGTATTTACAAAATAATGAATAAGAGTAAAAACAAAAATACTTCGAAGAATCGAAAAACGTCGTTGAGTTCTGCCACTCAACACGCAATGTCTCCAGGATTCGATGGAAAGTGGATTCCGTCCCGTGTCCGTGCCGTGTCTTGACACCAGGTTCCCTCGGCCTACCCTTCTTTGTGCAGGATACGGCTTGAAGCTGACTTCAAAACAAATTTAAATGTATTTTTTTGTAGTAAATCTATTAATTTGTTCTGAATATATAGTGTTTTTTTTATCACCACTTAAAATGAAACCACAGTTTTTACTACTCTATAAAAATCTAATACAATTAAAATAAAAGAATATATAGTAATTTCTTTAGGTATGGGTTTGAAATATTTTCCCCTATAGGCTTTTCCCGTAAAAGGAGCGCAGACGCTTCCATCCTATGTAATCTTAATAAATATTTTTGTTATTAAAATAAATCTTTATTTTAATAACAAACATATTTATAATTTATTCAATGAAATTTTAAAAACATGATGTGTCTTAGGTTACTATTATTGATAATGGCTCGCCATGCCCGCGGTTGTAGCGTTTTTTCTGAACAGAAAGATAAGGATTTGTCGATAAAACTGTGTTCAATGGCGTACGATGAAGCACTGTATATTTCACTTAATAATTATGGACACGCCGACCTCATGCTAGAAATAAGTAAGTAAAGTCGAAGTCAAATATATTTTTTTAAATAAGAAGAAACAAGCTTGTTTTTTTTAAAGTCAATTAATTTACTACCGGTTCACTACAGTTACTGCCTCAGACCTGAGAAGAACCGACGCAAGTCCAGAGGATTTTTTTTAATTGGTTTTTTAGATATATTTTATACATATGAACCTATATGAAAATAGAGTCTCTCTCTCTTTCTTGGTAAGCTCTGCAACAAAAGTGGTTACCTCCACATCACATTAGTTTGTGAAATAATCAGCTCAAATAAAATTGTCAGCTAGGTACTGACATCATAATTTACCTTAGTTTCACAAGCATTATTTCTGTAATAATTAGAATAATTTAAGAAAAAATGTGTTTTTATCTGATTTCTATGATAGAAGAGCCGTCGTGGCGCAGCGGCACAAGCCTGTGAACTGTGTGTTTAAACGCGACGTTTGTGGGTCCCCACTCGAAGAATGAATAATTTAATATTTTTCATTTTTCGCTCTCTCGCAAAAGTTAGTTCCGGCAAAAGTGGGAAATGGAGTGTTTTAACATTAGGTTCCTTCTGCCTAACTTACTACATGCGGGATACAGAGAGAAGCTGAAAAAGAAATTAGAACCATATGCATAGGTTTAAGAAAAAACATCTTAATAAAATCATTAATTACTTTTTACTTAGTAACAACATATATAAATTGTGACAAGCGTATAAAAATTTCGACGTAGCTTGATGAGAAATTGTACGTATAACTTAGTGGTCAGAGCGCTTGGACGGATTCCAAGAGGCGTGGGTTTAAATCCCGCTAAGTTCAAAATATTATGCGTTTCCAAAAAACTATTTTTTCTTCCAACTATGGAATAACAAAATGTTATGACATTTTATTAGTAAGCGGTACAATAACTTACTCTTATAAATATATTGTTTCCATTTCAGTGCTGCTATGTTCTTTCGAGGGTCATTCTGAATTCCTACGTCGTAGCTGGCTTAAGGATCTGCAAAGATTTCAACAGGGAGGCTGCTTTTCTCTTGAAGCTTCTTCAAAGAAATCATCAAAAATATCTAATTATAGAAAAGAAAAAAAATTGGACAAAATATGTAACAAACATATAACCGCTTTGGCTACTGGTACTTATTCGTTAGCTGTTAGATATATTGTAGAAAAGTATTATTAAAATTTTTGCGTCATTATTTCAAAAACACCTAACATTTAAAAAAATATTCGATAATATATCAATGAATATTTTTTTAATAGTATATTATTGAAGATTTTATTTGATGATAGTCTTAGCTTCTCTCTGTGCTGTCCAAACATAACTTTAGCTTTGAACAGATATGTTCGTGTAAGCGGTGTTTTTTCGGGGCAATTTTTTTGTTAATATAATTTCTGGAGTGTGCACCGTATTGCTGGTGGGCACGGACCACCCGGCCTCCTCTATTCCTACGCCTTTGGTCCCCGGGTTTTATGGGAAAGTAACGAGAGAACACGTTTCGATTCATAATACAGAAAACAGTGTTAAAGTTGTTTTTGTACATGTAATTTTAGAATACTGTATTTAATCTGTATATCAAAATAAATTAAATATATTAAATGTTTTAAGGTTTGAACAGTTTCAATAATTACTGTACTGCGATTTTTTCTGCGCCTTACATTTTATAAGGAGCAAACGGTTAACTTAGCATCAAGCTGGAAAAATTCTAAAAGGGTTTATTCAGAAATATACCTAAAAATAAAGTTATACACATTATATTAGTATTTAATTCCATAGATTAGATATCAAAATACTAGATAAAATACACTTAGTTCATTTTAAAGTCTTTATTTATTGTGCCCTTCGTGGTGTGGTGCAACTATTTTTGAATATAAGGGCAATGATTGTATGTTTGCTCTTCTTTCGGAGGATTCATTATTAAAATTAAAATAATTATTTTTTTTGGTTCAAATAAGACAGAGAAAGTTGAGTTCCGACATTCATTCATAAGTTGTTTGTGTGTGTGAATATATCTTTTCATTATAACCCGCAATGCAAAAAGTGAGTGGGATGCGATATACGTAGGTATGTTAGGCTGTCAGATTTAGTAGGCTTGTTAAGCTCGGCATTATTTTTAAAAAAATATTCCAGAAATATAAAATTCCACAAATATATAAGTTCATAAATATAGATAATTTTTTTATATTAATAATTAAATAAACTGTACGATTATCGTTTAAGCCTTCCAAGTTTGAATCGAAAGTTTGCTGTATTATTCACAAAGATTTTATAGGTTATATAAACACATACATACAAAGATGCATATTTACAAGTCTTAATTGTTGATATATTTTTATAAATATTTAATCTTTAAAGGTAGACTTTAATTATAGAACTAAAATAACGATTCTATATTTTCAATAATGCTTAATATTTACAATATGAAATATACGATACAAATTGTATAACTATTGAGAAAATATATTGAGGTCAGTCCTAGCGCAGGGACACGAGCGTGCAACTGTAAATGTTACAGGTTGTAGATTCGATTCCCACTCGACGAAATGAAAATAAAAAGGGAAAGTGCTGCGTTGAGTTCCGCCACTCAGCACGCAATGGCCCCAATATTCGGCGGAAAGTGGGCAACGGAAATATCTGAACACTAGGTTCCCAGATTCCCTATGTCGACCATGCTATATGCGGGATACAGTGTGAAGTTAAACACGATGAAGTAAAATAAATAAAGATATTTTGAAACACCTATACACTTTATGAATACTGTCAACCCTAGACTATAAATAAAGAAAATTGAATTATGGAAGTATCGTCCGAAGCAGGATGCCTCATTTAAGACGAGGAAGTAGTTTACAGGTTGCATACAGTTGCATTTAGCTGCATTGAATATCAATATGAAAGGGGTAAAGGCTGTTTCAACTGGCTGTTTGGATGGAATCTCTCTTCTAGAGTTGCGGTCAGGAGCTCGTGAGCTTACACTGCTGCAAACGTCGTTATTTAGCGTAACTCCAGTGAAAGTTTTCTCTCTTCTTGTGGAAGAGCACTCTTATTTTCCACTTGATCCCGAAGGAAGATGGATGGTTTCGATCCAGGCCTACTTACAGGCCTATCCTATCACCTCTCTGTTCTCTAAAGTGATCGAAAGCATAATAAATAGCCAGCTCCTAGCATATCAGGAGGATCACTTAATCAATAAATGATCATCATCTATATGCCTTCCGCCAATGTCGATACACCGGTGATTTTCTAGTTTACCTCACCCACAGCTGGGCTGCGACAATGGAAAGCAAAGGAGCATCTGGCAGTTCGGACATAGCGAAGCTCTTCGTTCAAGTACAAGGTTACAAGGCGCTCCTTGCAAAATTTCTAGCTTACTTTTCGAAAATATACGAAAGATGATCAGTAGCTTATTTACTATGTGTAGCATCAAGGTCGCTGTAGACTATTTTTGCTCCGAATTCATACTCTTGAACACTGGCATCCAAAAAATCAAACTCAATGAATCAAAATCTCTATTAGATCTCTATAACTCAGTAGACAAGCCATAGTTTCTTTCGAATTATAACTTTTGTTTTTTTGACTTTTAGCCTGCCGCAACTTAGTACAACAGGTTCTTATAGAAAAAAGTGAAAGAAAGTTTACATAAGAAGTTATTAATTGCAGCTGATTAGTTACAGTTCGCCACTCACACGTTACAGACACAACCATTCAAGTACAGTTAAGAATTTTTGAAATAAAGAGAAAGGAAATTTCCTAAATTATTTATTATTATTTTAAAATTTTATTATCACGTGAAATGCTTAAAATTATGAATATATGCAAGATTTTTTTTATTTTAATCTGAATTCTTTCTAAAGTCTACATGAGTTGTATATACGAACTTAACGAAATTTTAGTAGATTTATGTCTTGAGACTGTGTTGATTTTTATAAATTTGTCATACATACAATAATTTAAATCAGCTTCACGCTGTATCCCGCACACAGCAGGGTAGACAGAGGAAATCTAGTGTTAAGACACTCCTTTTCCCACTTTCTGCCGAATCCTGGAGGCATTGCGTGTGGCAGAACTCAACGTCACCCTTAACCTCGACACCAGAGCGAAGAAATGGAAATATAAATTTAGGTAAATATTTCATCTCCTCGAGTAGGGATCGAACCCACAACCAGTCGGTTTTACAGTCACACTTTGTGCCGCTGCGCCACGACTGGCCTCAATAATTTAAATAAAAAAAATATATTTGCCATATTCAAAGCATCTCCTACAGCTTTTTATAACGTATATTAACTAATGCTAAAGTGAATCAGAAGCTACATTTGCTTAATTAACTTATACTTAAAAAAAACAAATCAGAGGTTATTAGGATAATTACATATATACCTGCCTCAGTGACAAACATCATGTTAGTTCCTCATGTAAGACTGGCTTCAGGGTGAGTTGAAAGTGTCAACCCGTCTTGACGACCTCGCTTTAAATGAGTAAATTCAATGCCAAGCGGAAATTTCTGGTTGCACTTCCGGTGCTTGAGGGTCTTTAAATCAACTTCTGAAGTTGTGATACCAGAATGATTATTTATGTTCTTGTGAATTTCCATTATTTATTATCTATTTTGGTCTGTCGTGGCGCAGGGGCACAAAGTGTGACTGTAAAACCGACTGGTTGTGAATTCGATCCCCACTCGAGGAGATGATATATTTACTTAGATTTATGTTTCCATTTCTTTTTCGTTCGCTCTAGTGTCGAGGACAAGCGCAGCTTTGAGTTCTGCCACTCAACACGCAATGTCTCCAGAATTCGGCAGAAAATGGGGAACAGAGTCCCCTCCTCCTACCCTGCTGTGTGCGGGATACAGCGTGAAGCTGTTTTTTTATTTTTTTTAAAAAAAAAAAAATTAAATTAAATTAGCTTCACGCTGTATCCCGCACACAGCAGGGTAGGCAGAGGGAACCTTGTGTTCAGACACTCCGTTCCCCACTTTCTGCCGAATTCTGGAGGCATTGCGTGTTGAGTGGCAGAACTCAACGCCGCGCTTAACCTCGACACCAGAGCGAAGAAATGGAAATATAAATTTAAGTAAATATTTCATCTCCTCGAGTGGGGATCGAACCCACAACCAGTCGGTTTTGCAGTCACACCTCGTGCCGCTGCGCCACGACCGGCCTCATTTTTTTATTTTGGTAGTAAAAAGTTATAATGGTTGTTTTTTTTAATTCTTACCATCTTACGAGAATACACGTGCGCGTAGGAAGCAGCTACAGTGCATGAACTTTTGAAATTATTGTTGACAAAAATTACAAAGTTTGGTTTTATCAAACAAGAATTCTCTCTGTAGAACCTAGCCTGCTGTGTGAGGGAACCTGAGAACCTAATATTAAGACACTCCGTTCCCCTTAAGACACTTCCACACTTTATGAATATATTGAATGTTGCGCAAATTAACGCTGCCCTCTGCCTTGTTACCATAGCAAGTAAATCAAATTTAGAGAATATTACATTTTTCACTGGATAGAGTGGAAATCGAACCCACAACCAGTTGCAATCAATCTTTTGTATACTTAAACCTGTTTCCCGTTTACAGTCGCAAGCCACGCCTGGCCTACTGATAAATAGATTAAATTAATAATATATATTAAATCATATAATCATCACCTATAATTTGTTTAGTTAACAAATTGACAAGTCTAAATAACGTCGCCCATTCACGTAGAATTTATGAAGTCATTTAAATCAAATTTTATTATGGAGTAGAATGATAGGCTTCCGTTCTAAGCGGGATCGCTTCGCCATATTTAACTGCTAATAACAAACACTTCGCGAAAGTTGAGTTGTGTAACGAATCTTAAATTCTATTACTTTATGAATAATATATATTTATATTCTCATTACAATGTATAATACTAAATTTATTATCACGTTATGTTTATATATAGACTAAAATTGCTTAGGTTTGGCAATGGGTTTATTTAATAGATATTGTGATAGTAACATATTATAATTTTAAAGGATATACTTTATTAAGACACGCGCCAGCGTGACTAGCCAAGTTAAACAGCTGGAAATGAGCAAAATATATTTTAAACGAACCATTTCAAGCTGTGAGCCCTTCATAAGTTATAAACCAATTAGTAGATAGAATTAAAAGGATGAAATTTAGTACAATTGTTAAAACTCTCCTCTAGCTTGTAATGTATATAAAATATGAAAAATATTACTCAAATGGTTATTGATATATTAACGCTTAAAAATTGCACTTTTGTGACTGACTCACTTAGTCATTAAAAACCTAACCTACATTCTAGTTCTAGATAACCTAGAAAATTGATATTTGGTAACAAGGTGGTATATATATACAAGAAAATATCTGTAAACTGATAATTATTAATCAAGAAAGTAAAAACGAAATTAAGTATGAAAGTTAAATCAAAGAACGTAGGAAAATAAAATTATTTTTAATAATATAGTGAAATATATGTAAATTTAAAGTAAATATTTCATTTTCTCGAGTGAGTGATCCCAGAACCAGTCGATTTACAGTCAGCCACAATTGACAGAGCCAAGTTAAGTAATGCGGCGTACTCGACTTCACGATAAAAGAATGGGAGATTTGAGTGCTGAGTTCTGAGTTCACTCGAGATAAAATTCAAGCTCTAAATTTGACTTGGCCACCAGATATTAAACCAAATAATAGTGGTCCAGTACAGGCTAGAAGTGATGATGTGAAGTCGAGAACGACGTATTATTAACATTTAACTTGGCTCTCATTTTATATTTGTGTTTTTGATGTGATTAGGTTGACAGTAGAAGTATGAGTCAACCATTCATATAAACTAGATTATTTAAGGGAATTAATAGCTTTAAACGGAAATGTTAAAAAATATATAGGTAAAGAAAAAAATATTTTTAAAAACAACATATGTATTAATAATTATAAATAAATAAAAAATAATCAATAATAAAGCTCGGTTTGCAATTTCATCAATCCTCGCTTGCTTCCCTATTCTTTAAGAAAATGATGTAGGTATTTCTTTTTAATTTTATTGTATTTACGACATTATTTCTTAATATTATTGAATTCATAGTACTAAATAAAAATGGCTCAGGTTTTCATATAATAGAAACATTACTAACTATCTTTAGTATACTTGAACTTGTTTTCCGTTTTCATTTACTAAGAGAATACGTAATTGAAAAACAATGGCTTTGTTTTCGATTTCGATCGCAGAATTTTAAAATTAAACCTTTTGTTAGAGTTCTGTTTGAGGCTCTTATCGCTCGTGTCTTTTCTCGCGTGAATTTTAATTTGAGTATAAAACATTAGTTCAATGTAAAAAAAACAAAACTTACAATAAAAATAAAAAGCTGATATAATTTACTCATTTAAAACCAGTAATAGAATATAAAATACATTTTTAATTCATGTAAAATAAAATTAGCCCTAAGTGTAAAATTAAAAGTTAACAACGTTTTGGCCAAATTTTGGTGAGTCAAATACAAAAAAAAATATATATTTAATTATTTTTATATTTATTGCATTTACTATTGACAAATACTTATATTTAGTGGTACTTTGATTGCAATTGCTTTAAATATCGTTCTTTGCATTCGGCCAGTATTCATGCTACGTAATATTACAACATTTCACGTTGAATGTGAGTGTGATCCATACACATTATATGAATGATTTTAGTATTAATGTACGTACTAAAATTGTATCATTAAAAAAAATCAAATCAGTATCCCGCGCACAGCAGGATAGACAGAGGGAACCTAGTGTTAACACACTCCGTTCCCCACTTTCTGCCGAATTCTGGAGGCACTGCGTGTTGAGTGGCAGAACTTAACGACGCGTTTTGCCTTGACACCAGAGCGACGAAGTGGAAATATAAATTTAAGTAAATATTTTACCTCCTCGAATTGGGATTGAACCCACAACCAGTCGGTTTTACAGTCACACTTTGTACCGCTGCGCCACGACTGGCCGCATATCCTTAAAAGCCTCATATATAAATCCATAGAAGCCTGTCAGGCACGACGGGCTATGATTTGGAATCCTGAATTGGCTGAGGGTATGTCTATTAAAGATACATCTATAATTCTCTTGTTCGAAAAACATTAATTCTGATGAGTAATATATCATTATTATATTAAATGTATAAATATAATTATAATATGGTCCAAAATGTAAACAAGTAAGTCCTGTTTCTTTTTATTTTAAAGAGTTAAACAAAATATATATTTTTAATTTTATAAATTGGAATCGATAATTGTGCAGAAATTGTATAAATTTTATTTGTCATGTATTATCAAGCATTATAGTAATATGTAAGTACTATATTTTTTATTTAAATTCAAAAATAAGATTCAAGTTCAAAGATAAGATCGAGGCCAGTCGTGGCGCAGGGGCACAAAGTGTGACTGTAAATCGATTGGTTGTGGGTTCGATCCCCATTCGAGGAGATGAAATATTTACTTAAATTTATATTTCCATTTCTTCGCTCTGGTGTCGAGGCAAAGCGCGGCGTTGAGTTCTGCCACTCAACACGCAATGCCTCCAGAACCGAGGGGAACGGAGTGCCTTAACACTAGATTCCCTCTGCCTACCCTGCTGTGCGCAGGATACAGCGTGAAGCTGATAAAAAAAAAGATTAAAACACAATTTATTTAGTATATATTTTGCCCAACTTTCCATCACGTACACTCCAATTTGTCAGTCGAATTAAAATTCGGGCTGGGTCCCGCGGGACCCTCATTGTCCTACAGCTAACGGTATAGAAGTCGCTCACGACTGTGCATTGTAATATTCCCATTACAACGACGCCGTGACCTGAACATTCCCAATTTCGTTGTAGTACTTCCAATGGAAAATGCTAATTAAGTAACTATACACTTTGATGTGTCTTTCTGAGTAGTATTATTAATAGTATAAATTGGCGTTTGAACTCTATATTATAGTAGATTAAATATTTACTTAAATTTATATTTCCATTTCTTTGCTCTGGTGTAGAGGCAAAGCGCAGTGTTAAGTTCCGACACTCAACACGCAATGTCTCCAGAACTCGGCGGAGAGTGGGGGACAGTGTGTCTTAACACTAGGTTTTCTCTGCCTACCCTACTGTGTGCGGGATACAGCGTGAAGCTGATTTAATTTTAATTTAATTTTTAATACTATATTACTCGAATTTTATATGTCGATATAGATACATGCAATGCTTCCAGAATTCGGCGGCGGAAAGTGGAAAGCGAAGTGTCTTAACACTGGGCTCCCTTTGCCGACGCTGCTACATGCGAATTATAGCGTGATGTTGAAAAATACAGATATAAAATGGGAAACTCTATTTATTAGGCTTATGAAGGAATGAAAATAACTTAGCAACACTTTATCTTGTCAGTCTCCAAATGTGTAAAGTACCTAAATAATATTATGTAAATTGAAAGGTATACATACATCAAATATTGTTTTTTTTTTAATAAAAAAAAATAATTACAACGATAATTAAATATTTAATTATATCTCAATTGATATATGTAAATAAAATATACCTTTGTATATAAAATATTTTTTATTTTAATTTTAGCAAAGAATCAACTTCCTATTTTAACTAAAAACATACTTTTGTCTATGTTATCTTATAATTGATCTTCATATAATTACAGTCATCTAGTAATGAATGAATAGAAAAAAATACAGCGGATGATCGTTAACGTAAATAATTATAATAAATTAATTAAAGTTAATTATTTTAAGTATTTAACACATGTTTAAACAATATATAAATTTATAATATTTTATAATAATAGCGAATATCCTTCTAAAGTCACCATGATAGATCCTGGATGATTAAGAAATATGTATGTATGGATATTGATAAGTCACGACGGCGCACGCGCAGGCGCCTTTGACCGGTCGACCTTTTAATGGGAACCCGATGCGAAGTATTAAGTTGCAAGCTTGTATTTCATCGCAGTAACGAGGGGGTCCTTTACAGGTTATTGTATTTTTGTCTCAAATGAGATTGGTTTGACCTTGGCTGCTGTATATCTGATTAAATTTCATTTTAACGAAAAACGAAACAGAAAAAGAAGCGGTCGCTATATGTTTTATAAAAAACATAATTTTACACGGCCATAAATAATTGATTGAAATATAATAAAGCTATTTATAACTATATACATTCTCTTTATATGTATTCACATTCTTTATACATGAAGTAGTAAACGAATCTAAGTTATTTATTGCGCTCTGTACATTTTTTTATTATGAATAATATATATAGAGGCCATTGAGGCGCAGTGCATTCCATACTCATAGGAATTAATTCTTTTCATTTCCCCGCTCTGGCCGATCAGAGTGTGGCAGAAAGAGTTGCCACTTAACATACAGTTTCAATTCGTACGGAAGGCAGAGAACAGAGTGTCTTAATATTAGGCTCAGCATGCTCTATAGCATGCGCGATAAAGCGTAAAGCTAGAAGATATAAAACTAATTAATATGTTTGTATCACCATTTAAGTAGAAAAATATTTTTTTATTTATATTTAATCAGCTTCACGCTGTATCCCGCACACAGCAGGGTAGGCAGAGGGAACCTAGTGTTAAGACACTCCGTTCCCCACTTTCTGCCGAATTCTGGAGGCATTGCGTGTTGAGTAGCAGAACTCAACCCCGCGCTTGACCTCGACACCAGAGCGAAGGAATGGAAATATAAATTTAAGTAAATATTTCATCTCCTCGAGTGGGGATCGAACCCACAACTAGTCGGTTTTACAGTCACACTTCGTGCCGCTGCGCCACGACTGGCCTCAAATTATTTATATTTATAAGTTTTTAATATAAACATTAGCTCTGAGACTGTTTACCTACATCCGTGACCGCATATTTTTTGCGATGAGTTCCAGGCATTCATGTTGCAGTAAGATTCAGAACTTCCTTATTATTATTTTATGAGAGAAACTTTGTTTCCCAAGTGCAACTGAATTGGTAAATAAAAATCATTAAGTTTATTATAAAATTTATTTCATGTATATATTTATTTAAGTAGATTAAATGTATGGTTAAAAACATTAATATGATGGTAATAAAAAAATAGACAGAACTATCAAATTTATAATTTGTACATATTATATAGTAAACAGTTTGGTAAATAAATGACATATAACCTACTGTCAAAAAATAGTAAAAAAATTGTGTTTGTACTTTGAATATATTTGAAATTTTGAATGAGAAGTCCTACAAAAATTATAAGATCAATTGGTTCCAAGTAACCTAGATAGAATTATTAAAATTAAATTGCATTATTTCTAACCTTTCGATTGTTATCATGATATAAAAAGAAATTATGTATTATATTACAAAATAATTCCAGGCCAGTCGTGGCGCGGGGGTACAAAGAAACAAATTTACTATTTAACCGACTTCTGTAAGAAAAGGAGGTTAACAATTCGACTGTATATATTTTTTTAAATAAGATTTTTTTCATCCAAATATTTTCAATTAGATGAACGCTATAAACACAGATACTATGTTAATATAAGTAGTTATAATAGGCAACAGCCTTGTCAGTATTCCAGCAGTGTTCAGGTGCAATGACTCCGCATTGACACAGATTTCAGTGCGATGTCTAGACGTGCCTGTTCGAGCCAAATTATTTACGACTCTCTTTGACGATAAAACATCAAGTGTCCCTAATCGATAACTATCTTTTAAGTATACTTGTCGCGTGTATGTACGTAAAAATATTTATATATGTTTTCGCTCTTTTTTTTATTACACGTTATATCCCGAACATGGCAGGGTAGGCAGAGGGAACCTGGGAATCTAGAGTTAAACGCTCCTTTCCTATTAAGATATTTCTGTTCCCCATTTTTCGTCGCATTCTGGAGGCATTGCGAGTTGAGTGGCGGAACTCAACGCCGCGCCTTGCCAATTAACCACAGAAAGAAAATGAAAATATTGGATTTTTTTATATGGTAAAGACAAGGCAAACGAGCGTGTGGGTCACCTGATGGTAAGTGATTACCGCCGCCCACGACCCCATGCAACACCAGAGGAGCTACAGGTAGATATATCATTGAGTGGGAATCGAACTCACAACCGTTGCGTTTGCACACGTACGCTTATGCCTCCGGGCCACAACGGCTTCAAAATCTTAAAAAAAATTTAACATATTGAATAAACTTTATTAGGTACTCTTGGGAACATACTACGTTATGTATAAGCTACTTCAGCTTAGAAATAAAATATTTAGTAAGACAATCGTGATACAAGTTGAAAAGAGACTCATTGTAAGCAATGTTATGTTTTATTTTGTCAGCTTCAGCTGCTTGTTTTATCAAGTCAGGAAAACATCTAGATTAAAATCTAACCTATATTTAACATTTATTTTTTGTGGAATATGTCATCGCACTTATAAGTATGTGTCACAGTGGCGTATGGAAAAACCCAGACACAGGTGATGTCGAGGTTTTTTCTGAAATTCAGTAGTAGCTTTAATACCAAATTTTGCCCCCCTTTAAGGCTATTATTTTTTAGGATTTAACTACAAATGTATAGTTTTCAGATTTTTTCCTGAATAAATATTATCTGTAGATGCTAGTTGCCAAATTTGATAATTAGGTATAGGTCAAACGGAAGTACCCTATTAATTTTAATTTCCTTTATAGTGTCGCATATCGCGAAATACGCGTTTTTTGCGATATAATTAGCCATATCTTTTTTGAAAGTAAATGTAGAAATACCATTTTTTCAGGAAATTTAGGGATCGTAGATCTAGCTATATGATTTAAATTTCCACTCGATATCTCTAAGAGTTCCTGAGATAAAGGCTGTTGTCAGACAGACAGACAGAAAGACTGACAGATAGACAGACGGACATCAAAGTGATCTTATCAAAGGCCTCTTTTTTTCATTAAAAGGTACGGAACTCTAAAAATCTAAATAAAATGAAGAAACTTAATTTCCGCCATACAGCAATCAAGGTAAATAAAATTGTAGTAGGTATCTACAAATATTACAACTTACACCTTATAAATAAAATATAGATAGACATAGACGTTGATTATACAAACCTTAATAAAGAATGTTGGAAATGGTGATTAATTTCTAACCTTGTACGGTTTTAATTATATATACAAATAGGCAATTATTACAAAAGTTTTTAACACATTTTTATTAGGTTAAACTCTAACTATGTAATCGAATTAAATAAACTTATCAAGCCTAATTTTAACTTTGTTATTATCATATATATATTATAACTTGGAAATATTACAAATTTTTAGAAGGCCTAATATTTTTGGTGACAGTATATGGTTACACAATAACTAAGTATACGGACCGTTGAGCTAAACTAATGATAGCTCGACAGTGAGTCGAAATTCTGAGATACTTATTAGTAAAATCGTAAAGCTTGGCTGAGCAAGGATTGTTGAATTTGTCTTTACATATTGTTTTCATATCTACTGGTCCTCGCCATCATCATTTGAAGAACTTTAAATATTTATATATATTAACTAGAGGGCGCGCGCGGCTTCGCCCGCTTATTACTTAGGGGTGAATTCTAAAAAAACCACGAAACACGTGTTCAATAAAATATTTTTAACAGTCTGAATAATTTTTTTTATAAAAATCGGTGGTGATTTAAAGATTTTTCCATACAAAGTTTCAACCCTTTATTTGCACCCTTAGGGGGTGAATTCTAAAAAACCATGAAACACGTGTTCAATGAAATATTTTTAACAGTCTGAATTTAAAATTTTATAAAAATCGGTGCCGATGTAAAAAAAAAATCCATACAAACTTACAACACCTATTTGATCCCTTTAGGGTTAAAATTTTTCAAAATCCTTTCTTAGTGGATGTCCAGAATATGAAAATAAACATCTGCCCAAATTTCACGTTTCTACCATCAGCGGTTACGGCTCTGCGTGCGTCTTACCTCAGTCAGTCAGCACAAGTCCTTTTATATATATATAGATAATAATCAGCTTTACGCAGTACACAGGAAAGCAGGCATAGGGAACTTAGTGTAGTGTAGACACTTCGTTCCCTACTTTCCGCCGATTTTGGAAGCATTGAGTGTTGAGTGGCGAAAATCAACGCCGCACTTATACCTGGATCCCAGAGCGAAGAAATGGAAATATAAATTTAAATTAATATTTAATTTTCTCGAGTGGGGATAGAACCCACAACCAGTCGCGTTTACAGTCACACTTTGTGCCCCTGTGGTGTCACGACTGGCCTGTTAAATATATATTTACATTAATAAAATTAGATCCAAATTTTAAATGTTAACATCAACGATTTTTCGGGTTTCGTAACTCAAAAGTAAAAAAACTGTACTCTTATCCATCACTTTTTGTTTATCTGTCAGTCTGTCAAGACCTAGATCAAGAAGATCGCATGGAGATCAAGGTGAAATCATTATTAAATATTCAAGGCTACAGTCTCTTAGGGCATAGAAAAATTCAATCCTCTAAGTTAAAGCATCTTTATTGATACATGCTGTATAAATATAGAGTACTTCCCATGGATTCCTTCCCATTTCTGAAAAAAATCGAAAGGAAAAAAATCCGAAAAATGAAAATTTATATGTTTCTTATAAACAATAACTATAAATTATTATTATATAGTGTAGTTCTTTTCACACAAAATAAGTGCATACGCCCGCAAACTTAAGGTTGTCAACCTTGTTTGCCGTGTATTCAAATTGTTAGGTATTTCCCGTACTATACTACCCGACCTATACTTAATCATTAAATTGGACAAGAAGTATGAATAAAGAAATAAAATCGGAAAAATAGAAATTAATATCACAGATAAAAACTATTACAAATTTTTATTTGTGGACCATTTCATACACAATTAAGGCATATGTCCCCATACTTAGTTTAGTCATATTTTAAGACTTTCCGTAAAATTAAGATCGTAAAATTCATACGATACAATCCCTGGGCGAGTCCGACTCAGTAAGTTGATTTTGATCGGTTTCTTATTATATAGAATAGTCGTTCAAAAAAAATAATTAAATGGCTTTAGAGACATTTGACTCAAACAATGGAGAACGGAGTGTCTTAACAATAGGTTCCCTCTGTCTACCGTGCTGTGTGCGGAATACAGCGTGAAGCTGATAAAAAAAGATTTAAACAAGACATCAAACTTGTTGCTATATTTTAAGTGCAAACTTTTGCCCTTGTGAAGTTAGAATATACAATAATTACTATAAGATATTCAGTCACGTTGCGCCACAGCAACACGGCGTCAACAGTACGTATATGTAATACAAGTGATGACTTCATTACGGAATTTGAATTATTTTACCTATAATAATTAGATTACAGAGTGTACTAGAAAAAGGAATAGTCATGGCGCAGGGCACAAGCATGTATCTGTAAACGCGACAGGTTGTGGGTTCGATCCCCATTCGAGGAAATAAAATATTTAAAACCGAAAAAAAAAACGCAAATAAATGTGAATAATTTGAGATATTTAAAGATTCTTGACAAACAAGGAAAAGAAAGACACAAAAGGATAAAGAATATAGAGAAAATAGCAAATAGAAACTAATCAGTCACAACATCACGCAGAGGTTCACAAGGGCACAGCAATCACTTAACTTTCAGAGTTCGTCCGTGGGTGTCCAAATGCATTGTTTAAAACAACAATGGTGGCATCTATGCAATCTCATATTTGAACGCAAATAAAATAATAGTAGCACGCAAAAGAGACCTTTAAGTATTTACTAATAAGATCTATTATTCTACTATAAATAATTGTAGAACTATATATTTAGGTGTTGATGGTTCTAATGTACGCGAGGCTTGCATCCAATCCAAGGATTCTTAAGTCATCTGTTTAGGCGGTGACAGCATAACTATTGGGTTAGAGATTATCCCACATCAAATGTCAAAACGTCTAAGGTTATGAAATTGTAATAAATTAAGTATCAAAATAGGGACATTCAAAGAAATTAATAAATTTTGTAAATTAGTATTAAAATATTTCGTGTTTATTGCGAAAATGAACTAGATATCGGACGTCACAACGTCTTACGTAAGCAGATGGTATGTTCTACTTCATTTTATTAGTTTGAGTTTTATAAGCCATTTATATTTAATTTTAATAATGTTTTTAAAATCAGATTTTGGTGGAAAAATATGTATATATTTTATTTATACTTATTAAAGGCTACTTTGACGATAAGTGTAACAGGTTGGAAGTTCGATTCTCACTCGAGAAAATAAAATATTTAATATTTCATTCGAAAAAAAGCGCTATATTGAGTTACGCCACTGAAGACGCAATGTCTCCCAAAAAATATCGAAATGTGGGGAGCGGAGTGTCTTAACAGTATACTTCCTTTGCCTGCCCTGCCACATGCGGGATACAACGTGAAGCTGAAAAAAAAACTTTTAAAAACATACGTATGGCTCAGTTTGCCAGAGAGCTTGGACGGTTTCCAAGAGGCGCGAGTTCAAATCCCTTTTCGTTAAAATTATTTATGTGTGTGTTTTCTAAAAAGTATGTTTCTTTCATAAGTGTGGATTAACACTTTAAAAATATAAAAATATATATTGTTCGACGTAAGTAAATCAAATCTAGTGATATGTCACTCTGTTTTTTAACTTATAATCTATTTATTAATTAAGCAAAAAATAATAATATATAAAGCACTAAATTTAAAATGACAACACTGAGTGATTGCCGAAATTACATAGCTGAGTTGAGGAGTTCGTGTAAAATGGATGTATAATAGAATGTTGAGGTATAATTACATTCACCGCTTCATTTCAGATGTCATGATGCACCTAAATACCAGGAATCAGAGCCATCATCTGTTGCCAACTTGGGTAGGATGGTTGCCAAACACTCGTTTAATGGAACTGTTCACGATTTGTCAGACTTGTGAGATTGGAATATTTTAAATATATTATCTATGTTAGAACTTTTAGTGTTTACATTATAGAGTTTCTAGGAACAAGTTGTAAATTATTGAGTTCTTCATTATAATCATCTAATATATAAATGTGTAATATTATTTGATATAAGTAGACTTTTTTTTAACTTCACGCTGTATTCCGCATACGCAGAGTAGACAGAGATCATCTAGTGTAAAGACACTCCGTTCTTCACTTTCCGCCAGAGTTTCTAGGCATTGGGTGTTGAGTGGCGAAACTCAACACCGAGTGGCGAAAATTAATAGATATATTAAATTAAGATTCTAAACTATTACGATTACACTACACAAAGGTAAAGATCGTCTATGAGTATAGATGATTTTTTTGATTGATGTCAACACTCAAATTAATATAATATATATTATAATAATAATACTAAAATATTAAATTTACGTCTTGAGGCCGGTACGAATTGAGGCCAGTCGTGGCGCAGCGGCACGAGGTGTGACTGTAAAACCGACTGGTTGTGGGTTCGATCCCCACTCGAGGAAATTAAATATTTACTTAAATTTATATTTCCATTTCTTCACTCTTGGGTCGAGGTTAAGCGCGGCGTTGAGTTCTGCCACTCAACACGCAACGCCTCCAGAATTCGGCAGAAAGTAGGGAACGGAGTGTCTTAACACTAGGTTCCCTCTGCCTACCCTGCTGTGAGCGGGATACAGCGTGAAGCTGATTAATATAATAAAATATTAAATTTACGAATTTAAATATTAAATTACGTTCATAAAAATGTCTTCTCCAATAATTATTTCTATACTACCATAATAACAAAATTGCAAAGCTACAACAAACACAATAAAACACAACATTAACATCACAACAGTGTGTTCCAGCTGATGCAAGAAATAAGATATTGCGTAAAGACATTTTAGCATGCAGTCGAAGCTTTCTCACTCGCATTCGGAAAAGCACCCGCACTCATCGGTCTTACAAGAGGAGGCCGTGAAATATGTTTGTTTGTCACACTGTCGTAACGTGGGTGACGAATCGAGAGAGACGTAACCCAGTTCTGATACCGTACTGCGTTTGTTTTCTTCCAGTCCTAACGGTTTTTTTCTTCTCTGAAATATATGAAATAATAGTTGATATAGTTAGCTTAACTGGGTTTTGGTAATAGAATTAGATTTTGTCTAGAAATTATATTTCTATAGTTTACTGTTACCCGGTTATACTTAAATTTCGATGCTTTATGATATTATTTACAATCTCAGTCTTTTGTAGTGTATTTGAGATGTCTAATAGAATATGGTGATTGTTTTATAATTTTATATTTTTCTTAAGTATAAATATGAAAGTTACTTAAGTAATCAATGTTAACATTGATTGGCATTGGGTTCTACTATCCGAAAAAAATATGACCAATTATTGAGGCCAGTCGTGGCGTATAAAGTGTGCCTGTAAATCGACTGGTTGTAGGTTCGACCCCTCTCGAGGAAATGAAATATTTATTTACATTTATATTTTCATTTCTTCGCTCTGGCGTCGAGACAAAAGCGCGGCATGAGTTCCGCCACTCAACACGCAATGCCTCCAGATTTCGGCGGAAAGTGGGCAACGGAGTGTCTTAACACTAGGTTCACTTTGCCTACCCTGCTGTGTGTGTGCGGGATACAGCGTGAACCTAATTTATTTATTTTATTGTATTAAAAAAAACATAATACTAATTGTAAGAAGATAGAACATCAAAAAATTTTATACTATTATATATATATTTATTGAACTTATATATTTCAAATTAGTTCAATTCACAAGAGTTTAAACCTATAGATTTTTGATTGATTCTTACAGAGTTAATAAAACTGTTTACAATATATAATGTATGTAGGCCAATGTGTTATTCGTTACATAGATTTTAAATTACACATATTATAGTAAGTTGTCTTTTCGTCCGGAAGCTGTTATCGAGATTGCGTAAATAAATTCTACAAGAATTCGTCCATTTCCTAAGGCGTTATTGATTATAGAATATAGATTATATAATATTAAAAACTAATAAGCCCAGTTTTGCTTTTTATATATTTTTTGTCTTCTTCAGCTTCACGCTGTATCCCGCACTCAGCAGGGTAGGCAGAGGGAACCTAGTGTTAAGACACTCACTGACTTCACTGATGAAGGCGTGTTGAGTGGCGGAACTCAACGCCGCGCTTTCCTCTCGACACCAGAGCGAAGAAATGAAAATATAAATGTAAATAAATATTTCATCTTCTCGAGTGGGGATCGAACCCCCAACCAGTCGATTTACAGGTACACTTTGTGCCTCTGTGCGCCACGACTGGCCTCAAACTGCTTTTTATGTAAAGATATTATACGAATAGTATGAATTCTTAGAAGAGTATATGATTCTATATGCATTTGATCTGGAATTGTTTGATTTATATATTTCTTTTCCGGAAAATACAAGAAAAAAGTTAGCGTGTTAGTCAAATATACATTAAAATATATATAGATATATATTTCATACTGGGTTATTATAGTACCAAAATAAGGTTTATGACATAACGGGAGATATTAATATATTAGTTTTGATTTTTATTATCTGAAAATTACTATACTACTAAAATTTTATTTAACAAATTTTTCGTCTCACTTTTCATGGCGCACATCCAAAAAAGTTACATATAAATAACAATACTATTCAGCACAGATTTCATAATTATAACGCAATAACATATACATTTTGGAATTCTAGTTGATATTCTATAATCATTTTTACGATACAATTGTACTACTTCTTGTTATTACTTCTTAAAGAGAAAAAAATATATATTTTTTAGAAAGTGAGTTAAGTTTAAATAAATTCAATTGTTTTTAACATATAGTTATATTATAAGAATTCACATCAGCTCATCTAATGACATGATATACGCCTAAGTATATTATATAAGCAGTAAGTTAATGTGGTTACGGGGATTGTATGAGCGGTCGATGAACTCTCGTTTTGGCAATTTTGTGCTCTCTTTAGATTTTACGATATTTTTATAGATTTTAGTAAATATTTTAATTATTCTATTATATTATTACATATAATTTATTATTGTATGTTTATTTGTTTATTCGTTTATTTATTAAAATTAAGTTTGACCTGTATTTTGGCCGATTTTATTTTAGCGCTTTATACTGTATATAACGGGTTAGGTAGTGGAGAACTAGTGTTAAGATAACTCATTCCGCCGTAATTGCGTGTTGAGTGGTGGAATTTAACGCCGCATTTTATCTTATCAAAACGGGGAAATGACGTTATATCACTGCACCAAGATGGTGATAAACGTCACTCAGTCACTCACTGACAATATTGTATATACGCAATGTATTGACTGGTTTTAAATGCTGGTTTTATAATAATAGTGGTATTGGGATCAACTAGCGAAAAACCTATCTTGCGTATTCAATAGATAAATATTTTTTAAATGCTCGGTTATCGAATGATTTATAAAAAAAAGAGTTTTTAGGGTTTCATATCTCAAAAGAAAAAAATTAGGACTCTTATAGAATCACCTCGTCGCTCGTCTGTCGAGTTATCCATCTGGATATTTCCAATTTCAGGCTGTTATTATATCACAAAATTAATAATTCACCTTTATAAATCGTAAGCAAATACATCGTATCGGGTGGTGTAATAAGATTTTCTCAAACACTTTCATACGATCCGTAGGCGAGATGCTATCGGTCCACATTGGTTATGTTCGATACGACGTCAGCCGCGTCCCCCCTGAATCTCAATGCGACCCCATTGCGCAACGATGGCTCTTCGTATTGTGGAATCCGAAACAGGTAAACGGTTATATCATTTTGCATGTGCCAATTGGTGGTACCGGTTATCAGATGATGTATAAAAAAATCAGTTTTTAGGGTTTCGTATCTCAAAAGATGAAAACGGAACTCTTGTAGGATCACTTGGACGCCCGTCTGTACCGTTGTACGTCTCTCAATAAAAAATATCTTGAGATCATATGGAAGTATCAGGCTGTAATTAGTATCAAATATTCGTAATTAAAAGGTATAAGCGTTTATGCATCACTTTTGCTTTCATTTTGTATGAAATTCGCCGAGTAATCAAAACCTACAGGGAACCTCTTGTGCACCTACAGTTCAAGAAGAATTTATAGAAAAATTAAAGAAAAATAAAAAGAAAAGTTAAAAATGTATATTACAGATAATATTATAGAAAGACTATTTACAAACTTATACATACATAAAAAGTGGTCATCATGGACATTATATAATGTTGTGGTATTTGTGAGGCCAGTCGTGGTGCAGCAGCAGTAAGTGTGACTGTAAAACCGACTGGTTGTGGGTTCGCTCCCCACTAGAGTAGATGAAATAATAATAAAAAAATAAATAAATACTATGTGATATATGAGTTATCCATTTAAATTTACGAAACATTAGTCTACTCTATCTTCTTTACAGAGCGCGCTAAAGTAATGCGGGCTACAATTTGTTCTTGAATAGGTAGTTCATATTTGACTTTCAAATGCTAAATTAGACAGATATCTTATAGATATACACGTCTCTTATATGACTTGACTTGTATAGATTTATATAAATTTATATTTTTATTCTTATAAACTTACCACTTGACTTCAAGA
>JAATLQ010012854.1:3088-19877 GCA_013421005.1 Heliconius erato x Heliconius himera | reverse complement strand
GGTGATTTCGGAAAATCGTAAAATTTCTATTAATATCGAATGAAGTCAGTATTGAATATCTAATAATCTAAGTAGATAATAATACACACACATATATATATATATATATATATATATATATATATATATATATATATATATATATATATATATATATATATATATATATATATATATATGTGCTAAAATTACGAACTCCTACTCAGAACACGAAAACAAAGACTACTTGATTTTTATTACAATTGTTTAGACGTGTGAAAGTGAAATTTATCTTATATCCGCTTCCAAACTCGAATAAAATGAACTTTTCCACTTACATTTGGTGTTTTTTTATTTTTATGATAGCGTTGCATAGGTTTTAGTGCATTCTTTGTCGTTGTGGGTTCGATCCCCACTCGAGGAAATGAAATATTTTCGCTATTCAACTTGCAATACTTTCAAAATTCAGCGAAAAAGGGGAACGGAGTGTTTTAACCCTAGGTTCCCTCTGCTTACCCTGCTGTACGCGGGAAACACCTTGACGGTAAAATATGCTCTCTATAATGTTACCTCCTTATAATTTAAACACACAGTGTCAAAGCTTTCTTTGCATTATGAATTTACCAAGTATGTGATGTGTGTGATACTTGTATGTTGTTCACGATATATCGTTAGTTATTATTCACGAAACGTCTTTAACATATTATGATACGAGAAAAGATAACGCTTCTGCGTAGAGGTGTATTGTAATGGATTAACAGTAAAGATTTACTGACGCGTGGAAATATATAAATAAAAGCTTATAGTAGTATATAGTTATAAATAATATAAAAATCAATAAAGCCGTTTCAAGCTGTATATCGCATCGCCTGCTGAGTGGTGGAATTTAAGACGATATGGAAATATAAATTTAAATAAATATTCCATTCCCTCGAATGGGGTTTGAACCTAGAAGCAGTTGTGTATACAGTCACACTTTGTGCCCCTGCGCTACGACTTACCTTCTATATACATTTATGCATATGTACTCGTATATAGTATTTAAAATATTAATTAAATATATAAGTACATATTAGGTACGTTACCGTCTATAATTATTTAAAAGAACCATTTCATTATGGTAATAATTTTAATAAATTAAAAAATTACTTTAATAAAAATACTAGTTTTTAGAACATTAATTCAAAATGATGTTGAGCACGTCTTTTTAATATATAGGTACTTAAATGTTTTTCACGGGTCAGTTCGGTTAGGTGATTAAGGTATATTTTTTACAGGTTTACGTAAAGAGTAAATTAATTTAATCGTCGTCGTTCACGTTAACTTTTTGATGCCATCGTAGTGTTGTGAGACAGCGTCTGACTGTAAATTGAGAAAGATTTGATGATGATTTGAGATTGGTAGTGGGCTTGATCCCCTTTCAGGTTAATAATTATTGCAAAGCGTTGCGTTGGTTTAAGTACAACATCTAAATACCAAAATTCGGTTTCCAATGGATACTAATTTTGTCTGTCTGGCAATCACTTGGTTAGTAACGGAAGAATTTTGTATATGAGTATAAAAAAAGCACAGACAGGTGCTAGTCGAGCTCGTCTACCGAGGGTTCCGTACAAAAATTAGAGGTCTCTTTTTCTGAAATTCAAGCTTAGATCAGCGAAAGCCTTTTCATCCGATACCTCACTTGAACTTGTGGCTTTAATAACATATTTTGTACCTCTCTTAAGAATATTATTTTTTAAGATTTAACCACAAATGTAAACTTTTCAGATTTTTTCTTGAACCAGTACTACCTGTAGATGCTAGCTGCCGAACCTCATAATTCTAGGTCAACCGGAAGTACCCTATTAATTTTGATTCCCTTTACAGTGTAGAAATACGCGTTTTTGCGATATAAACGTATATATGTTATATGTTTTTTAAAGTAAATATAGAAATATGATGTTTTGAGAAAATTATGGGACCGTAGATTTGAGTATATGGTTTGAATTTCAACTCGATATCTCCAAGCGTTTCTGGGATAAAGGCCCTTGACAGACAGACGGACAACAAAGTCTTCTTATTAGGGTTCCTTTTTTGTTTAAAAGGTAAAAAAAAATAGTATTTGGTGTAGTTGCCATAATTTTAAAATGTCTATTTTGGTAAATATTATGGAAGATTGTGAAAATAAAACGAAATGCAACTCAAATATGATTTTTTTATAAAAGAAGGAAAATGTATAAGATTTGATTTTTTTTATTATGTCACTTATTGAATTCAGATACACCATTACGTTTGTAATTCTTCTTTAAGTTTAATAGATGATTAAATAGACTTTAACTAAGGCGGCTAGCAAAATGATTACATTTAAATTAATATTAGCTCTTACTACATATCTACATTTTGTGATTCATCATTGGCTGAATCAGGCACAGCTGCCTTATTGCTTAAGGCGTGTAAAATTAGAAATCTATTACAATGTTATAACTGATATTCATCTATCCTTCAGCGTTTTTCGGTTTTTTATATGATTTTTTAGCTTTACGGTGTATCCCCCATATACTCGAAAATTGGCAGCAAAAGGAGCCTAGTGCTAAGATACTCTGTTTTCAAATTTCCTTGTTCTGGTAACGAGGAAAAGCGCGGCGTTAGGTTCCCCCATTCAACACGCAATGCTTCCAGAATTCGGCGGAAAATATAGAACAGAAGTATCTTCATGGTGGGTCTCACTGCCTACCTTGCCGTGTGCGGGATACAGGGTGAACCTAAAAAAAAGGAATCAAAAAAGGAAAATAATTAGGTTCACTAAGGTTACCTTTTATTAACTGACGTTACTTTTAATCAGGTTAGCAACGGCGCACGTGCCGACTTCCGTTATACTAGACCGACGGTATGACACTTTTACCCATAGGGATATTCAGTGGGACACTTAATACGGTTACTATAGGAACGGAAGTACAATAATCGATATTTTAATACTAATATGTTATTAAATATTTGTAGGTCGCTTTCTGTACAGAAATAGATAAATCTGTATTTATAACATCATTTAAGAAGCAAGAGAGGGTCTTTTTCTTTACTATTTTTTTATTTATTTTATTTAAATGTAGATATATTTTATTTATATATATTGGAATAGCTTATATTAACTTGTATGTATGTCTTATATTAACTTTGTCCTAGAGTTATACCGACTTTTTGTTTCTGATTTTCTTATATATCTGTTTAATTGTAACTCAAATTAATTAATTTGAGGCCGGTCGTGGCGCAGCGGCACGAGGTGTTACTGCAAAACCGACCGGTTGTGGGTTCGATCCCCACTCGAGGAGATGAAATATTTACTTAAATTTATATTTCCATTTCTTCGCTCTGGTGTCGAGGTTAAGCGCGGCGTTGAGTTCTGCCACTCAACGCGCAATGCCTCTAGAATTCGGCAGAAAGTGGGGAACGGAGTGTCTTAACACTAGGTTCCCTCTGCCTACCCTGCTGTGTGCGGGATACAGCGTGAAGCTAATTTATTTTATTTTTTTTTATTTTCAAATTAATTAATATGTTGTTTATAAAATGTAATTGAAAATTATAGTGGTTTTTTAACAATTGTTTATTTATTCAAGTCTTTGAGTTCAGCTCGCTTGTAACTGTCCAGAGTTGTTAGATAAAATTGTAAGAAATAAAGTCTTAAAAAGTCATTGCCAACAAATATGCTTTATGTGCATTTTATTATGCATTTTGTATGAATTATATGTAAAAATGTTTTTAATAAAAGACATGTTTTTTTTATTTATTCTATGCAGAGTTGCCAGGGAGAACAGAGCATCAAACGCTTCGGTTTCTGTATAGCTCTTTCGCCTCGTCCACTGTCATCAATCTCTTCATACTCTCCCAGAGGTCCTCATGCTTTTTACTTAATCCTCCAGTATCCTCCAGTATCCTCTATACTGTATTTTCGAAAGTCCACCGAGGTCTCCCCCTGCCTCTTTTACCACTCACTTTTCCTTCATAAATCATTTTTGCCATTATTTCATTCTAATGTTTTACCGTAATATCCTCACTAGTACCTGCTATCCCACCCACGTTTCGATGCCGTATAACAGCGTCGGTATCAACACTACGTTGTGTACGGCCAAATGTACTGAGGTTTTTTTTTTTTATTTATTGGGGTAAACAAACAGTCCACATACATGTAAATAAAAGAACAGCATAACAAATTAGATAAATGTAACACCAACACCGTTTACCGTTTCACTGCCTCATCAATGCAGCTGAGGCAAGGTTAACTCTGTCCCACACTTTGTTAACATATTCTAATATCTTATAATCAATAAAATTTATTGATTTCATTGATTTCTGAAATACCTAAGCGTTTGTCTTTATAGTTCATAATTCATATGATGGATAGATATACTTCATATCTTTATGTACAATTTTTAAAACTATTTTTTATAAATGAATATTATTTTTATTTGCTTTATATCATATAACATATTTGTAGAATACATTAATATCAAAACACTGATATTAAAAAGTAGTTCGTACCCAAATATTAAGTGTTTATATGTTAGTAGGTCTGACCGTTAGTTCACCTGTTTTGAAAGGAGGTTAATAACTAGCAAAGTAGTACGTATATATATTAGATAAGTGATATGATGTGAACAAATATAATTTAAAATTAGATAATATAATTGAGGCCAGTCGTGGCGCAGCGGCACAAAGTGTGACTGTAAAACCGATTGGTTGTGGGTTCGATCCCCACTCGAGGAGATGAAATATTTACTTAAATTTATATTTCCAATTCTTCGTTATGGTTTCGAGGACAAGCGCGGCGTTGTGTTCTGCCACTCAACATGCAATGCCTCCAGAACTCGGCGGAAAGTGGGGAACGGAGTGTCATAACACTAGGTTCCCTCTGCCTACCCTGCTGTGTGCGAAATACAACGCGAAGCTGGTTATTTTTTTACATTGACCAAATTAAAGAATATTTTGTAAAGTTCAGTTTTATTATCTACATAATATTATACATTAATATATATTTCACCAATATGATTAGCCAAACAATGGTATTAAGTTTTTCCATCTAACAAGAAATGTTTCTTATAAGGCACTCTAATCGAAACTTGTGAAGTTTAGATTAGAGTGTCTTATGAGTAAAAAATCTAAATTTTAGCCACAGACAATTATAAAAAAAACAGATAACTACTGTTTTTTTTATTATACATATATTTACTCTTCACATAATTTCTTCATAAAAAGTTGCAGATACTTTTCGTGTTTCAATTACATTTTACTTATAAGGTAGATAGTTGCAGCATAATTTAAAAAAAAATGTCGGTACCATCAAAACTGTCCACTTCCATATAAAAATATTCGATGTAGAACGAATATATGGGACCTTGACTGATGCATAAATATTCAAAAACCCGTTCTGAATTTCACAAAGGCGCGACGGTAATTTGATTCAATATGTGCCGCCAGACGCCGTTAGCTCATCGAAAATATTCTGATGGCATTTAATGAGTTGCGAAGTCGATTCTGGTTGGTTGTTGACGAATTTATGAGCGCATTTGTTACGAAATGATACTTGTTTGCGTCTTCCTATTATAAATCAAAATAAAAATATATAAGAATCCATTATATTGATTTATTATTTTGTTAAACATCTTCAGTTCGTTCGTTAGCTTTACGCTGTATTTCGCACACATCAGGGTAGGCAGAGGGAACATAATATTAAGACATTCTGTTTGAGGTATTGCGTGTTGAGTGGCGGATCTCAACGCCGGGCCTGGCCTTGGTGCCAGATCGAAGAAATTAAAATATTAATAAAATAGCGTCCCGATCGCGTCTTCGCATGCGGAGTCACTAATGTATTCGTGTTTTTATATATATACATGTTTTGCCATTCTTTCATCACTTACTCGTTCAACATGCCCAAACTGCCTCAGCGTGTTCTTCTTTATTTCCACCGTGACTTCCTTGCTAGTACTTTGTTTTTGTATATCCCTACATTGCGGATTCGGTCCGTTACAGTCACACCGTTGTGGGCACAAACGCCACTGCGTCACGGCGGCTTCATTTTGTTTCATATTTAAATAAAATTAATTAGAAAATTTTAAAGTAAATATAGTATGTCAATTATAATTTGATACAATTCACATATGCCTATGCCAATTATGTAAGAAACTAGTAAACGATCTTCTTTTTTTATATTTTCATATTACATACAAAGACATTATAAAAATAAAATGTATTGTAGGTATTTATATAACAACATGGTTATGTTTATATAATATTTTAAAAATTTAACTAATTTATTCAAAATTAATTATAAAAAAATAGAGACACGACTTTGTTAATGTCTTGGAAATAGACGGAGAGTGAAGAATTAAGTTATACACTTAAAAAAAAAGTTTAATCCCTCTAGTGTCTCATTTACAACTTAGACATTTCATTAACTCATTATTATTTCTTCCGTCATTTGATTTATTAATATATAAAAATTCTATAGTGTGACCTATTTATTATCAGCATATAATAATAAATTTACTAATTAGGTTAGATGACATTGGCCTTGATCTATAAAATCGTATATATATATATGCAAGAAAAGAATATACCAAATAATTTAATAAATTAAATACTCGATAAACTTCCGCAAAAAAATATTTAAAACTTAAAGATATCAAAATAATATTAATATATTTATAAACTAAATTATAAATGCAGAATGTTACGAACTTATCATTAATAAAGATGTTGACCGTCCATTTTTAGTCAAAGCGTTGTCTCGAATTCCTGTAGACCCGATCGTGTCGGCGATTCTGAATCAAGGCAATGTTTATGTTTAAAATATTATTATGTTGTAACTTAAATCCACAAATTCTGGCGTTAAGTTACGACTCCACAGTCGTAGGCTCTAGCGTGGTGTTAGGTTTTAAATAAAATGGATAAATGTTTGTGTCAGAAAAAAATTAAGAATTAACTAAAGTTTATATTATAAATGAATACTATAATGACATAAGCTTTAGTATCCCGCACAAAGCAGGGTAGGCAGAGAGAACCTAGTTTTAAGACACTCCGTTCCCCACTTCCCACCAAATTCTAGAGGCATTGAGTAGTTGGCGTGTCGAGTGGCGGAACTCAACGCCACGCTTTGTGTCGACATCAGAGCGAAGATTCATCACCTTCAGTGGGAATCGAACCCACAATTTGCCGTGTCTACAGTCACACGTTTGTTCCTCTGAGCCACGACAAGCTTTATATAGTGACATAAGCTACAAGATAAATCAAGAGGGGTCCCAGCCGATTGGCAAGGTGCAGTCATCGTGCCTTTGAATAAAGGCAAACGTTCACAGATAGACAGCGCAAGCCACAGGTTTATCTATCAGTTTGATTAGTTTGGTTAGTAAAGTATATAATAAATTTTAAGCGAGAAGAATGGAAGGGAGATCCGAAAGGCTGTTGTGGGATGCTTTAGACCTGGAATAGGGTATATGGATCCGATCTTTTCCCTCCATATAACTATGGATCTCTTTACAGAGATCACTCAGCCTGCGTGTAAGTAGGAACTGACATGTGGCCTTCGTTCGACATTCGATCGGATGTTAAACAAGGAGAAACGTCAGCACAGCTGCACGTTTGGCCGAATACAATACAGTGTTATACAGCAGCGAGACGTGGTTATTACAGAAGAAGGATGAAAGAAAGATGAATGCCGTGGATCTCTTCGTAGGATATGCGGAGTCAGCTTAGCTGTCGAATCTGCAATGAAGAGATACACAGAATGGCTGGTACTAGCGGGGATGTCTCGGTGGTAATGAAGTAAAACGTGCTCAGATGGTTTGGGTCGAACGAATGATTGACGAAAGAATGCCAAAGAAGATATATGATAAAAAGTGAGCGGTATGAGAGGCAGGTGGAGACCTCGGTTGACCTTCTAAAACACAGTATGAGGAGTACACTGCAAGAGCACCCCCCGGTGAGCATGGTATATGAATAGGCGAAAAAAGTATGTAGAGGTAGTAGCGTTTGGCACTCCGTCCCCTCTGACTGCCCCGCTAGGCATACAGCGTGAAGATATGTATGTGTATACATATACGCTACTACAAGATATTGGATGCAGCTGTGATTATACTTCTTCCTATTAAAACAGACAACTAAGTAATCATCATTCGTGATCGTGATATGTAAGATTTAAGTAATTTAAATCAATTAAATGTTTTCAATATGAGTGTAACATACAATACTATTTATTAATTGTATAAATTATTCCGGTGAAGGTCACGTCTCTGCAGATCTAATATTGTGGTTATTCCGGATCGACCACAACCTATTGACCGATATTACTCCTCTCGACTTAAATAAAGTTGGACCTTTAATATTGTTTATGTATGTGGTGCAGCGGCCAGTGAACCACATTGCACGATGGTAGTGAGTTCAAATTTCAATCGGGTGGCAAGCGGAGGACGTAATCTCCTAACATTAGGTTCTCTGTCTATACCGTATGCGTTTCTAATAAATTTGGACTTAGACATAGCAAGTTTAAGTGTTAATCTTCATGCTGAGTTTTGTTTTTTTTCTTCATGCTTATGTTATTTCTTTAAATAGGCATGAAGAAGAATTAATTGAATAACAAAAAAAATATTAAATTGTGAATTTCAATAATTATTGTTATTATTACTTTGTCGATTTATCAAAAAATTGTACTTAATTTTATATATTTAGTACACAAAAACTGTAATTTATCTAATATAAGCTATTGTAAATTACCCAGAACAAAACACTGTATTAGTCATATTACTAGAAATACTAATAAGTTTCATTACAATCTAAATATTAAAATGACTATGACTAAACACATTCCAGAAGAAAATATAATTTTATTAAAAGCTAAATTATAAAATTTTGTGAATAGAACATGATATATTTAATGAATCACTGGTAATCACACCTGGAAATCCTTTATTTATTTCCGTGTTATAATGACTTACAATCGGTAAGTTCGTAACAAAGGCAGATTGAAGGCAAATAATATTCATTATATTAATATTATATCAATAGAATTCTTCTGTGTACGATGAATTAAAAATTAAACAAAAATAAACAAAAAAAATTGTGTGTTATTATGTACGCACCTTACACTTCTTTGACGTAACATGATATTTTTTTTTTCTAAGATTTTTTTGCGTTATCTTATGTTTGTAATAGCGGCACTAATAAAAGAAAAAAAAGCTATACTTTAATACACTGAAAGAAAGTTTTTTTATATACTTATGTACTTAAATAAATTTTATGCAAATAACATAAAAATATATTTGTATATAATTAAAAAAACTAAAATGTTGAAGTAGGGGGAGATCTTGGTTGACATTCGAAAACATAGTATCAAAGATACTGGAGCAAGGCTGCGTAAAAAGCATGACGATCCCCCGGAGGCCGGAGGCTGTATGAAAAGGTGATGATAGTGGACGAGGCGAAAGAGTTATGTAGAGATCGTAGCGTTTGGCGCCTCGTTCTCTCTGACTACTCCGCTAGGGACACAGCGGAAAGCTAAATTTAATTGTAGTAAATTTTGACCATGTCGTTTATAGAAAATTTCAAGGTCGTTTTTAATCACAATGTGCGCGCGCTTAAATAGCGCGTAACAATTTACTCTCATAATTTTTCTAATTAACTTCATTATACAATTAAATTTTTAATCGTTAATTGTCGCTAAATCCGCCGTAGCGATGCGACGGTTGTGGGTTCCTTACTAATTCGCAAAATTTAATTATTATTTATTCATTTTTTTTTCTTCTGGAAACAAGGCAAAACACGGCGTTTAACACGCAACGCCTCTAAAAATAGTGCTATATATTTAAAGCTTTTAAAACTCTCTCTCATCCTGGCATTATATATAGTTGCATTCGATATAGTTCCTAGGCATCTGATATAGGACCGACGCCGCATAACGCGTTCATAGCAATTCAGGCGACGCTCTTGGAGTTGTTCCGCCACGTCGCGGACACCAGTCAGTATGAGTAGAAGAGAAGCTCCTGAGTGACGCTCCAGCATCAGTCGATTCTCGTCAATAAGTGCTATGTCATCGCCATACATCATTAGCCCCTTCCCCTGTAATAAGGTTTAATGAAGGTGAGCCGCTACTGGTGTGATCCATCTCTTCTTCACAGAAGAATCTCTGACGCAAAGAAATTTTGCGATACCTTGCGTCGCTGGCATGTGCCAGCTTGTATATGAGCTTCTTTCCTTCCACAATTTTGAATTTATCGTATAGTGATGTTAAACTCTCACTGCGGGTTCTGGCTACAGCTCTTTTACTGTTACGTTTGACTACTCTGCTCTCCAGTCTGTTTTCAGTAGAATTGAATTGCTGCTACTGCTTAAAAGCAGCCATCTTTTTACGAATCACCTCCTGCACCTTGTCTACCATGTCTCCCTGTCGATGACACGTCCTGTCCTAGAAACGCCGAGAACTCGCTTTCCCGCCGCAATGTTGCCGACTATGCTCAATGTCAAGCATCCTGAACAGTATCGGGAGATTTTGACTTTATTCCTCTGCCAGGAAGTCAGCCTGTATCGGTGCATTCCGCAACCACCGTAATATAATATCTCACGTGAAATTGGAAGTAATAAAGTTATTTAAATTTTATGTTTATTATTACTAGAACGTTTAAATAAATTAATTAAATAAAATGTCTTACGGTAACCATTATAATTATGTTTGTATGAAAAAAAATATTTTTAGAAATTAATTACCATTTATTTATTTTTTACGTTGTATTGTATTATTATTTTTTAATAATGTAATACTTTACATTCAAGGTCTATTAGTTTATAATTCAGAATGTTAACTATAATATTTGTGTTTGTAAGGTAAATTTAATATATCCGTTTCATCTTATATATAATAAACAAATGTTGAAATAAACATTTTAATGGGTTAATTAATATTCCTTTTTTCTAATTATTTAAGTAGCTATATGAAATTATATAATTTATAATGTAAATACATTTAAATAATCTTGACTATTTGTATGTACATACATATGCACATCCTGCCTGTTTTTGCTTAACTGTTTTTATCAGTTTTATAATTAATAAGTCGTCAAAACAAGTAACAGGATGTTATGTTTACCTTTTGTTATTGTTATTGCAAATGCAATATACAGGGTGGAAGTGTCAGCATGCCTTTAAATGAAACCACCGTTTTAACTACTCAATGAAATTCTAATACTATTGTTTTTTTTTCTAAAATTGAAAAAGTGTTTTTTTCAAACAAAACATATATACAAAATTATTGTTTTAAAATAAAACGCTATTTGTCAAGAAATACGCAGAAGACATAAACCTATCAAAGGGAAACCGCCGCATACGCCTCATTCTGAAATAGAGTCGTAGGTATTGGTGGCAAAGTTCAAAGTTGTTTAACCTTTAGTAGCATTTTTGTAGTAGTATGCGTATAAACTGCGTCACATGGAATACAGGTATGGATAAACATTGTGAAATGAAAAAATAAACCCTACGTTAAACGTAAACTGTTGAGTTATCTTGATTAATTTCTTTATCCATACCGGGTTTCAAATATTTTACCCTATATGATGTTTTCGTAAAAGAAGCTCTGACACTTCCACCCTGTATGCTTTATGTATATTAATTTAAGTTCAGCTTATAATTTTATACTTGTTTTTCTTAAAGTTTATTCGAATTCTTCCATAAAATGTGTTAGATTTAAAATGTCACACTATCTTAAAAAGGTAGGGCCGTAAATAAAATACACAATACAAAATATATTTATTAGAATAAACAATACAATTTGTACTTCGACATAATTATATTCTATAAGTGTACTTTATGTTTATTATGTACCAATTAATAAATAGAAAATAATTGGAAAATTATGTTATTAACATAATTTTTCGGTTATATAACTTTGTATATGTTTACTAAAGAATAATTATTATTATTTATCATGCATAATTTTATTGCACGAAAGTATGATTATTCTGTGAAAATTTATTTTTTCCAATTATACAGCTCCTTATTTATATATTTTTATATATAATATTCTAGTTATAAATTACTTTACACTTATTCTATTTCACTTTAATTAATTGTCTTACTCACTATGATATGTTAAATAATTTAAAGTAATCCAAAATTTTGTTATATACATTATCTGTGACATTGTTTCCCCACACGTAGTTATTGTGACTCCATCGAGGATCTGGCACTATGTATTCTTCGACTAAATTAGGGAGTTTTGAACTCAATATTTTAGCATCTTGTAAAGTAGAAATCCAATCATTTTTAGCACAAATTAAGACGACTGGGGATGTAACAAGAGAAACATTATATTTAGGTGGCCTAGGCTTGCCATATCTTTTGATATTTCCTTCTCTATCTTCATCGTAACGTTGAAACTTTCCGGTCATAACTAACTGACCAAAATGAGATAAAGTTTTCACTGATAAACCGGCTAAAACATGTCCAAAAGCAACTGCTAAATTTCTAGGCGATATAGTATTTGGTGCATAGCCTGTTGTCAAAGTTAAGCCCGCACCGCATACATCATTTGGATCCAGCTGACATAAGAATTCTGTTATTACATGAACAAAGTCATGTTTTCCAAAAATTTCAGCAAAACCAGCATTATCCAGAAACATTTTGATAATTCTGGTTGCAGCTGCTGTAATTCTTGTAATAGGGTTTCTTACATTCTTCATGAATGCTACTGGAGCTAAATTAACAGATAATTGAATTTTCTTATTATATTCAGGTCTTAAGGATCCCATGATGAAGAAGCCAGTCGTCCCTTGCGAGTGTCCAACATAATAAACTTTAGTTTGACGTGTTCTATTAATAATATAGTCGATAATGGCAGGTAAATCGTAATATCCATTCTCATCAAAGCTAAACTCCCAGTAATCTGGATCTCGGTTTGGGTTTAAATGTTTATGCTTACGAGAATATGTGTTCCCTCTGAGATTTGGAGCCCATACGTCGTAGCAATTGTTCGATAAAGTGTAAGCTAAACCGCTCTTCGGACCAGTTAGTATCCATGTATCAGAAGTATCAATTAAACCATGCATTAATATCACAGGATACTGTTGCACTCGCTTACATTTTGAAAGCACCCTGAACACTGTTAACAGGTATTCATCTTCTGTTATTACAGTGTGTTGCTCATTTGGGTATCCATATTTATTTGTTAATTCCGTAAAGTTCAAATACGTATCCTCGATGTATCCCAAAGCTTTTTTATAAGATCTTCTATCTGGTAACACATATGAAATAAGTCTATTCGGTTGCACTGACGGTGTGGATACACTCAACTGTTGCACGCACAATATTGTTATAAAAAATTTAAACATTTTAGTTGAAATGCTCACTTATCACAATAAAGCTTAGGATATGTATGTTTCCTTTTGTAAATTGTTGCTTAGTTTTATAATATGAACATGACCTCAGTGTTAAGGTCTTAATGAATTCATGGTAGTATAAAAAACTTAACATATTACTCAAATCGTTTGTTCGACAAACGTTCGTTAACAAAATTGAACTGTTATAGATATTGTTTAAAATAAAGAATTTAATTTATTAAGCAACGCTTATAATTTTTTATTTGTTTAATTTATAAAATAGTTTTTTTTTAATACAAATAAAAAAAATACTGTTTTATATTTACGTAAATACATCGAATGTAAAATTTATGTTTTTTTTAAAGAATCATCTTATATGTATTGAGAAAGCAGATGTTTATTTATTATGAATGATAAATTACAATTTAAATTATACAAACGATATTTAATCAAAAGTCTAAAATAGAACATATAAGATCAAATGTAAAAAAAAACATAATGTGAATGTGAATATATATCTATATAAATAAAGCAAGTAGGTAATTATATAAAAAGTTAATATTTTTTTACTCATATCTATATGAAAATTTTTTCAAATTATTTCAATGTCAAAATTAATTAATGACCAATATAAGACCTTCATGTCTATGGAAAGATTAAACGTTTTATTATAAAAAAATGTTAAATGGAAATATATTTCCTCCATATTATAAAAATATAATTAGTTAAAAATTTTAATCATATTTTAAAACAATTGTAAGTATTTTGTGACGTCAATAAATAAATTTATTAATATAAAACGACTTGGCTTGGTGTGGATTTGTTTTACTCTATTTTAATATTAGATATATCTTATTTTTAAAAAATCGAATTAAATCAAATCAAATTAGCTTCACGCTGTATACCTCCGGGTAGGCAGAGGAAACCTAGTGTTAAGACACTCCGTTCCCCCTCGACAGAGCGAAGAAATGAAAATATAAATTTAAATAAATCACTTCCTCGGGAGGGGATCGAACCCTCAACCAGTCGCTTACAGTCACACCCTGCGCCCCGGTGCCGTGACTGGTATCAATCTTATTATCTTGAGGCCAGTATAGTAGTAGCCAGTGGTGTAGAAGCACAAAAGTATAACTGAAAATGCGACAGGTGTGGGTTCGATTCCAACTCTAGTAAATGAAATAGTCGAGGAAAAGCGCGGCGTTGAGTTTCGCCAGTGTCTTATCACGGGGCACCGCACTGCCTATCCTGCTACATGCGGTTAAAATTAATACTTAGTTCTTTAATCTACAAGGGTAAAGGTGATATTTTTATTTCATAGATTATTATAGACAGAAAACTTGTAAAAATCTTGGTCTTAAAATGATCTCAATATCTTAACTGACTATAAATGGAGGTGACGCAATAATATATAAGAATTTACTTGACGCACTGGACTACCTTCGAGTTACTTTATATATAACTAAATACAATTTCGACCGCGAGTAGAATCAAGTTCAATTATATTCATTTGGATAAAATAAAACACATTAAATACCTCTTTCCAATAAATAGAGGTTGTATGGTTTTTAATTTAAAATCTTAATTTAATCATATAAAAAGCGATAGTAACTTAGAGGTACCTTAGAGGTACCGGTAACCTGGTGCAGGAGAACAAGCGTTCGACTGTAAACGCAACAGGCAGTGGGCTCGAATCGAGGTGATAATATATTTCATATAAAGGATAATATATTTCATATATTATCACCTCAATAACAGGACAAAATGCGGCGTTGAGTTCTGCCACTCAACACGCAATGCCTCCAGAACTCGACGAAAAGTGGGGAACGGAAGTGTTTTAATGAGAACGGAGTGTACAAACAGAGAGATCTAGATCTACCCTACTATGCGTGGGATGCAGCGTGAAGATAAAAAAAAATAGTATTTTTTTTACATTTTTGCACAATAAGGTACAATTTTTAGGCATATTTCGCATTTTTAGGCAGAATTCGGCAGAAAGTGGGGAACGGAGTGTCTTAACACTAGGTTCCCTCTGCCTACCCTGCTGTGTGCGGGATACAGCGTGAAGCTGATTTTTTTATTTTTTTTTTGTTTTTTTTTTAGGCATATTTAACATAATATATAGATAGTATTGTGGCTTGTATTAACAAATTATTGTTTTTACGACCAGAGTGACCATTGCACATGTGTCGTCGTTTGACCTTTCGGTATCTTCAGAAAATATCAGTCGGCTAATTAACTAATTACTCTTAAATAATTACGATTTTCGTATGCAATAGTTGTTGCAAGATATTTTTTATAGTTTATGAAGTGTTAAAAATGATACGCGCTGTCTAATTTGGCTTGATATTCTTTTTGTTAATGTCTTATTCGCTATAGCATTTTAATTATTATTGATGATTTGTCAACTTCACGCTGTATCCCGCATGTAGCAGGGTAGGCAAAGGGAGACTAGTGTTAAAATATTCTGCTCCTCACTTCCGGCATTGCGTCTCGAATGGTGAATCTCAACGCCACGCTTTTACTTCGACACCAGAGCGAAAATATTAAATATTTCATTTCCTCGGGTGTGAATCGAATCCATAACCTGGCGCGTCACATGCTTGTACACATGCGCCACGACTGGCTTCTATTAATTATTTTTCATACAACATTTACATTTAAAACAATACTTATTTAGAAAACGTATAAAAATTTTGAACGTAGCGGGACTCGAACCCGCGCCTCCTGGAAACCTGAATTTTTATATGTTTTCTAAATAAATGTTTTTTTTCCTATGTGTGGAATAACACTTTAAAAATGTTTAAAAACATTTAAAGCTTTTGTCCAATTTTATTGTATCTACTTTTCATAGGCGACGTGATGCTAACGTTTTGTGCGCGAGCGTCATGTCTTCATGCATACTAAACAAAAGTACCGTTTCATATCAATTGAAACTAAAACCTAATATTTCATAGCCCAGTCTCTACTCTCTAGTACTACGTTCAACACAAGCTAATTAATGTTTGAGCTTCACATTGTATCCCATTCACAGGAGGGTAGATAGAAGGAACCTAGTGAACAAGAGGAACCTAATGTTAAGACAGTAAATTCTCTATTTTCTCCTGACTTTTTTTAGGTATTGTTTGATGCCACATACTTTTATCGTCTGTCCCTTTTTTATTTTTAATTATTAATGTTTTTGGTTTCATTTTCAAATATGAAATGAACATTTATATTTCGAATGGACTGCGTTCCTTTTTTGAATATTCGAGTTTTATGGTCGTTGATCATGTTGACTACGGTACAGTTAATTGGTTATGTAATATTTTTATTGCCTCCGCTATATCAGTCACGGAACCTTCATTTGCCCGGCGAATGTAACTGCCGGTAGCGTCTCTTCGGCGTCAGTGTAGTAAAACATCCTTTTATGCCTTGTTAAGGCGACGACAGCGTGTGATATGCTGTCGTGTAGGGCGTTCCTCCCGAGTTCACCCCCCCCCCCC
>JAATLQ010012844.1:0-58341 GCA_013421005.1 Heliconius erato x Heliconius himera | reverse complement strand
AATTTTACATTTAAGACTGTTTCTGAAGCAGTACAATTATTAAGTGACATCAGCACATTTAACAGAGCTTTAAAAAACATAACATAGGTAAAAAGAACGTAATGTTACAAATATATATATATATATATATATATATATATATATATATATATATATATATATATATATATATATATATATATATATATATATATATATATATATATATATATATATATATATATATATATATATATGTATATATATAATAAATAATTAGCTTTATGTATATTTTATGAATATCAAATATCGACATTGGTCATATTTTTTAGTTCGAAACAATCAAAAATTCTTACAGAAGTTAGGATAATGTCGTAAAAAAATCATAATAGAATATTACAGATTAAAGTAACAAAAAATCATATTAGAAGTCATTATAGTTGTCTTTATATTATATATGTTGTTGTATGTTGGTCTTTATATTTGTTTGTCATTCTATTATAGAGTGTGAGGCCAGTCGTGGCGCAGCGGCACGAGGTGTGACTGCAAAACCGACTGGTTGTGGGTTCGATCCCCACTCGAGGAGATGAAATATTTACTTAAATTTATATTTCCATTTCTTCGCTCTGATGTCGAGGTTAAGCGCGGCGTTGAGTTCTGCCACTCAACACGCAATGCCTCCAGAATTCAGCAGAAAGTGAGGAACGGAGTGTCTTAACACTAGGTTCCCTCTGCCTACCCTGCTGTGTGCGGGATACAGCGTGAAGCTGATTTATTTATTTATTTTATTTTATTATAGTTGTCAATCAATTCTGCTTAAATCAATAATCATGTATTTTAAGCGGGCGAAGCCGTGGGCGGGCCGCTAGTATAAAATAAGATACCAAGTATTGAAATGGATAAAAAGACGAAAACCAGTAAAAATACTCCATAAATTAAAAAAAAAAAACTTAAAAATCACGTCAAAAATAATCATGCGTCATTTTGACTCACATACGTATCATATTTCAAAATCGGTGATACTTGATATTATAACGATAGATACACCCCACGAAAGCTTCTAGCAACTAATGAGATGAGATCCTTATCGTACGAATATGGATTCGCGATATTTACAAAGAGGGAGCAATATTTATGAAATGAATACGTCAATTTGACGCAGAATATCTTTCTAGGATTAATAAGATTTGTTTATTAATCAAAACAAATAGATTTAATAATGAAAAGAAAGAAATGAATTGAATTAAGAAGATTGGTAAACAAATCTAATAAATAAAAAAAACGCAAAATAAAATAGAGCCTTTCGCATCCACTATTATTTATCCAATACAAGGGCCATTTACAAAAATAACTGGTACACGCTATATGAACGGAGTGAAGGCAATTTGCTCGCTCCATAAATATCTGTATATAGTGATATATAGATATTTACTTATGAAAAAGGACAATTTTTCGTCTCACGCCGCCTGAATTATGGGCAATATGCCGCCGAGTCCACCGATTTCAATTTGTTTTATGGACTTTTGGTAATGTGGTGACTGTGTGATGATTATTATAAAGATTAAGAATTTGTTTGGAAGAACACGCTAATCTCGGGAACTATTGGTTCAAAAATATGTTTGTGTTGGATGCTCCCTTTATAGAGGAAAGCTTTATAAATATAGGTTATATAATACTACTGTAATCGTTTCCATATAGTCCACACTGGTTCGGACCCTGAACTGGACCCTGGTTAAAACTACTTCGGGTACATATGAGTCATGTATCATACACAACTCTTAGAATTAGTCTTCTAATACAAAGATATAATTTTTTAGTGAAAGTGTCTTCAAAATATATTTTTTTAAAACATTACGTGTTTTTCATTTTAAAATTTATATTGACTGTTTTTGACACGTTATAAAGAAATTAACTTCAAAGCTTAACTTAACTTAACTTCACGCTTTATCCCTAGCGGGGTAGTCAGAGAGAACGGAGCGCCAAACGCTACGGTCTCTACATATCTCTTTCGCCTCGTCCAAACTTCAAAGCAAAGGCTGCAAATAAGTTTATAAAGGCCTAATTGAATTAAGAATGTTTTAATTTGTTTCTAATTAATTTAAAACTGTTGAATCAAAGAAAAAATATTTTTCCTCTGTTCAAGTAATAAAATACGTTTATCGAGTGGAATAAAAATAATGAGGCTATCATGGCGGAGCAAGACGACTATAAATGCAATAGTTGTGGGTTCCATTCCATTAATACTAATTGAGATACGAATTATTTTCATTTAATCGACCTGGTAACAAAATAAAGTGAGGCGTTGATTCTCGGCACTCAAACGAAAATTCGACGGAAATTCGGAAACAGAGTGTCTTAACTCTAAGTTCCCAGTGCCTACCCTGCTATATGCGGAATATAAAGTGAAGCTGAAAAAAAAAACTCTATAACTGAGATACCCGTGACCACAGACTACTGCAAAGTGCTCAAAACAGCGGGGTTCCGTTCCGTTGAAAAATGTATAATACTGAATAAGCACGATAAATCCGGTTAAAAAGTTTCATTTTAAAATATTTATATTTAAACTTTGAATCATGGAATTCTAATTATAAATATATAAACATAAATATAAAATCGCCTTAGTATCTATTATCGCAATATCGGACCATTCAAGCAAAACCGGGATTTTCGATAACGACGTCAGCAAAATCCCGGGATCCCGGTTTTTTCGATATTTTCGATATTTTAGTTTTTTTGTACCAAAATTAGTTATTTTTCAAGCATCTTCTTATTTTTAGAGTTAAGTTAGGAGGATATTTTTAGGGAAGTAATAAATTAAATTATATTTATTAAATAAAACAATTTTTAATTATAATAAACAGTTTAATAATAAATCACTTTAGTAATAATATTTATCAAATATACCGTAAAAAAATATATAATAATTTGCTATAAAAAATATCTTATAGGTATATTATTTAACAACATATATTTTGCAGCGATCAAATATGGTGGTCCACGCGTCTTGGGCTTGTTCTGGTTTTTGAGTCATTTATGCTGGAAATCAGGGGAGGTCCCAGACGATTGGTGAGGTGCGGTCATCGAGCCTTTGTATAAAAGCAAAGGTTCACAACTGACTGAAGGTAGACTGCGCAAGCCTGGCTATCAGTTTGTTTAGCTTAGGTAGCAAAGTTTATGCTAAAGTTTTAGCGAGAAGAATGCAAGAGAGATCTGAAAGGCTGTTGTGGGAGGCCCAAGGAGGCTTTAAACCTGGAAGCGGGTGTATGGATCAGATCTTTTCCCTTTGCACGGAAAAATTTTTGGCCGTTAACCAAAAAGTTTTCTGTGCTTTTGTGGACTTGGAAAAGGTATTTGACTGAGTTGTAAGAGCGAAATTATGGGAGATACTACCACGGTACAATGTGAGCGGACCCTTGTTGCAGGCTGTACAGTCTCTTTACAGAGATCACTCAGCCTGCGTGCGAGTAGGAGCTGGCATGTCGCCCTGGTTTGACATCCAATCGTGTGTTAAACAAGGTTGCGCCATGTCAGCTTGGTTGTTCAATTTGTATTTGGATAGCTGTCTCCGAGGAGTGAAACAAAGTGATATGGGAGTGAAAGTAGATAACCTGAATGTGAATTGCCTGCTGTACGCAGATGATGCAGTGCTTATTGCATCATCAGAATGCGAATAGGTACTATCTATAACCCAATAATATGAACACAGCACTATTGTATCACAACGGCGAGTTAATTCTTCAAATTGACATTAAATATTAAAAGGTAATTCCATATTAAGTCCGTAACAGTCGCTCTATAACCATATTGTGAGGAATGAGAGCTATGCTAGGAATCTCAAAGCTGACTTGCGTAAGACATAATAGACATCGCTAAATTATGCATGTTTGCAGCTTTCCACCTTTTCCGGGATAACATAGTAGGATATGTTAACACGATTCGTTCTCGTACTTTTAAAATATCTCGAGATGGCGGAACTTAACACCGGGTAAGCGCTATGAGTGTATACTCAAGTATAAGTAGCATACTTATTTTTTAAACTACACGACTATAGCATTACAAATATGAAACAATAGTGGTGCAGTAACACTACACGGACTGGTTGTAGGTTCGATTCTTATTCGGGGCCTCACTCGGTTTCTCAATGTAGAATTAGAGGCCATTATATGATTCTAAATAATAATTAATTGAGGCGTCGTGGCACAGTGGTACATAAAATGAATTATTGTTTATTAATATTTTAATTTTTTCGCTATACATACAAGGCAAAGTGCGGCGTTGAGTTCCTCCACTCAACATACAATACCTCGAAAATTCAGCGGAAAGTGCTGAACGGGATACAACGTAAAGCGAAAAAAATATATATTTCAATAAAAAATATTTTTAATAACATATTAATAATTTCAATATAGAGTTTTATATTTCTATCTACACTACATGTATGCACCTTTCGCACTAATTGTGGGAACCAAAACCTAGTGTTAAAATACTTCGTTCTCGACTGTCTTTTCGTTTTATATACATTACCTACAAAGTGATGGAACCCAATATCTTAACCCAACCACATAATGAGGATAAACATAATTGACATATAATCCTTCCAATTGAAGAACGAATTCCCAAGTACTACGTTTACAGCCAAACAGTGCGCCACGTCCATTGTAACTGACTCCCCACTCTCCACAAATATAAATAAACAATAAAATATATAAATAAACATCAAACATCAAACATCATAATATAAAAATTTTAAACTAGTAATTCAAATATTTTAAAATTTTAGTATGGCTCGTGATACGTCTAATATAGTTAGAACCCTTTCGTAGTAATGGTAAGTAATCCAAGATCTTTTAGAGATTCAGAGGTAATAGTATTAATATAAAATATACCATAAATTTAATATAAGTACAAATAAATATATTATGATAAATAAAATATCATAGTCTGTCCGTTTCAATCTCTCGTGATATTTCTTAAGAATATCGTAGACGTCCTATCCTCCTGTCTGTTATACCATCCACAACGTTACAATGGCGTCATATTACATTTACTTATTAGATCCACTAGTGATGATAACATTACTCAATGAGAGAGAAAATAAATATAAAACGAAACTTAAGACTAAATGTACCATCTTTTAAAGTGAATACAGCATGCTATATTATACGAAACATATTGTATTATGATAATTCTCTTAATTTTTATCTCTCTTCTCTCTTAAAACAACGTTAAAGTTAACAAGACTAACTAATATTTTTATAGAAAAACTAAAAATTTTAAATAGCATGATTTGAACCCACACCTCTTTGGAAACCGTCCAAGCGCTCTGATCAACTAACCCACACGTTCTCATCGGGTTACGTCGAAATTCTTATATGCTTGTTACAACTTATTTTTATTGCTAATATCTCTATAGGGAGTTTTTTTTAATGTGAAAAAGGCTAACGAGTACAAAAAAGATTTTAAGTTTAATATATAAAATATGAAATATTTCAAATAATTCATCTCTGAAATATTTCTCCGTCGCAACTCTCCTAAAAATGTAAACTATGCACGTACCCGTATTTACAGGAGTTCTGGAGTCCACACCCGTACCTACAGAATACTCGCGGCCGAAGGACAGGGCACTCACGTACTCGTAACTCGATAATGGCTTTGAAAATATTGTATTACATTATAGGAGTTTTGACTAAATGTAATTATTTGTTTGTTATCGTTATTCATTTTATGTTCATTTTTATAATTATAAATTAAAATGTTGGCAGTAATTAAAAGGATGTAGAAGATATAGTAAGGGATTGATGACAATGGACGAGGCGAAATAGGTATGGAGAAATTCTATCTGGCAGGGTACTGCCAGGGATAAAACGTGAAGCAAAACTTGTGCCAACTTCTTGTTGCTTTAAAAGATAATTAGAAAAACGTTTATTCCATTTAAATGCCTTTAGTACACATGAATAACCCGAAAGCACTCCTTCATTTATTAGAAACTTAAAAGCTGATTTGCATCCCTTTCTAAATTTTGAACTCTTACCCATTAACAACTGTAAAACACCTTTATTATGTCAAGGAATTAACAAAAATTTCTATGTATTGTTCTTGTTCTTCTTCTAAGTGTTGTCAATTCACCAATTTATTCTGCTCGTGTAGATTCATATTCTTCTTTTCGAAACATGACATTCTTATTAAATATTTTGAAGAGTTTGAAATGTAACTTGAGTTTTGACGATTTGTCACTTATTTCTTTGATCTTGGAACACATTTGAACATTTCTCACATTACGTTTGAACCTTCTTAAGATGAAATCGAAAACTTGTACGTATTGTAAATATGTATGTGTATATGTAAATATATTTTAATATATCAGGTAACTGTGACCGTCTGCTCAATAGGAGGATTGGATAGTAATAGTATCCGTTACAATCCAATAATTCTGTTTGCCATTCGGTCAGTAGTCTCTGGGATTAACGAGGTCAATCAAACATTTTTTTTTAGTTTCATGCTGTATCCTGGGTTGAGTATATCCTCGGGTAGAGAACCCACAACCTATCGCGTTTACAGTCACATGCTTGTGCCCCTGCGCCACGACTGGCCTCAACAATTTCGTCAGCTTTATTATGTTAGATTTAGATAATTTTTCTTAAGCATTTTGTTTATTATTCCTCACCAAGCCTCGTTCGCTTTGCTCGCTGTAATGAGAATTTATTAATTTTCTTGTATTATTGCATTACAATATTGCTTTCTCTTATAACACGATATTCATTTTCTCATCTTTTACATACATCTCTGTCTGTTATTCAATTTATAGAAATTACTAACACAAAAGATTACTATTCAAAGACAAAACACTATTTATTTGATTGTACTTACAAATATAAAAAAAAAAAATTGGCCGTAAACGCAAAGGCTGTAAACGCGACGATTGTAGGTTGGCTTTGTTTCCACAGAGAAAAATGAATTATAAAGTACGGTTTACAAAAAGAAAATAAAAAAAATAAATTAAAACAGCTTCACGCTGTATCCCGCACACAGCAGGGTAGGCAGAGGGAACCTAGTGTTAAGACACTCCGTTCCCCACTTTCTGCCGAATTCTGAATTCTGGAGGCATTGCGTATTGAGTGGCACAACTCAACGCCGCGCTTAACCTGGACACCAGAGCGAAGAAATGGAAATATAAATTTAAGTAAATATTTCATCACCTCGAGTGGGGATCGAACCCACAACCAGTCGGTTTACAGTCAGTCACACCTCGTGCCGCTGCGCCACGACTGGCCTCAACACAAAAAGAAGCGTGGTGTAAAGTTTCACCACTCAACACAATGCCGTGAAATTTGACGTTAAAATGGGGAACGGAGTGTCTTAACAATTGATTCAATATATTTAGCTTGACATTATTTGTAATAACACCCCTTATAATAATACAACTTACTTTCATTTACATTAAGATATACTTAAGTCCATAAATAAATTTCCCAACAAAAATATTTTCCGCCTTTTATTTTGACGCAAAACATTTGTTGGTAGCGAAAAGAGGATAAACAACGTTACGGGACTGAAATATTGTCATTTACCGAAGTCACCTCTCGGCCGGCCCTCGCTTTACTGAATTTCATAAAGCATACTTGCTCTCACTGAGATAAGTTATGTTTTAGAATGTTTTTGTAGGCGTTTTCATACAATTTAGTTTGCGTTATTAAATTTTGACGCCTTTGTTGTATAATCGGAACCGCCTTGGCGCAAGAGTGTGGCAGTAGCGCGACGGTTGTGAGTTTAAAGAAACCGGCGTAGAGGTCCGCCATTCAACACGTATGTCTCGAAAAATTCTGCGGAGAGTGGGGACGGAGTGTCGTTCACTGACATTCGGTTCTCTCTGCATATCCTGCTATATGTGAGACACAACGTGTAGTTGATTGTTGTGTAGTTGCTACTTGTATTCTGTATTGGATATTTTTATTTGACTATCAGCCATGAAAGGTGAAGGCTGTCGTGGCGCAGCAGCACAGCGTCTCCCACACGAGAAATAAATTATTTACAATTCTTATATCCATTTATCTATCTTTCCTACTTGTTTTTTGATTTTTCTCATAACAAATGAAAGTGCGGCGTTTAGTTTCATCAAACAATTGCTTGGCTACTGTGCAATGACATTTTTTTAATATTCAGAAAAGATGACAAGAGCAATGGCCAAATTAAATTAACAATATTTTTATTTTGATTTCTATATTAACCAACTAAGATACCAGCTAACGAGATATTTATTATTTAAGATGTATTATAATAATTTTCCTCGTATTATTATGAAACAATACAATTATGTTTTATAAAAGGAAAAATTGACAAAAATTGCTCCATCTATTATTTAAGGGGTATAAGATGAATATACAGATAGAGCTATAGCAATATATCAGTCAGTAAAACCGACCAAGTGCCAAATCTTTTGGAAATAATAGAATCTGTAGTTTTACTATTTAATTTATTATTTTTAAATATTATAATGCAACTACCTTTACAAAATTTATGTTATTTTTTCAAAGACTTTCCTGGAAACGCCAATCATGGCTCAGGGGCCCGCGACTGTAAGCGAGACAGGTTGGGTATTCGATTTCCATTTCGCATATAGCAGGGTAGGCAGAGGGAACCTAGTACTAAGACAGTCTATTCTTCACTTTCCGCCGAACTTTCGACACATTGCGTGTTGAGTGGGATTATAACGTTAGAATTACTTCATTATTATCAAAAAATATTATAATATAATAAAAGTATGACAAATTTACATGTTTAACTTTTTACCTTCTACTATATAATGTGAGTTTATTTTCTACACACGTAAAGTAAATAAATATAAAATGTCGCTAGCAAACATTTTAGTCAGTTCTCTCAAAGCTATGCAACTGAAACATTTTAGAGGATTTTTGTATAACTTTTCTTTACAACTTGAAGAATTTTACTTTACGTTATTTAATTTTTTATTAAATTTTAAATCAGTTTACATTAGCTAACGCTGAAGAAATGAAAATATAATGAAACGATTTCATACATTCTTGGGTCCAAAATGTAAAGAGATGAAAATTATATGATTTAATAGATTCAGGTACATCATTCCGTCCCTGAAAATTCTGTGTTTTGGCAATCTTCGAGCTGATAGTTTAGAGTTTTGATAAAAGTGAGGCTATCGCACAATTAACATAGCGATCCATATCCATAGCGTGACGGTCGTTAGATCCAAAAGATTTCGGCCTCCACTGGGGAAGTAAAAAGTTGAATCCCAACGAGAAAGCTTTCAAAATGCATACAAACGAATAAAACGAGTGAAGCAAAAAATGCAAAAATCATTAGACAAGGTGTCAATGTCAATCAGCTGTCACATTTGTCGTTTGAAATATGGATGATTTTAATCGATTCAAATGGATTTCTTTTTGTTTTTTTTTTCAGTAATTAATTGACATTTTCTTTATACAGGATGGAAGTGTAAGCACCACATTAAATGAAACCACAGTTTTAACTACTCTATAAAAGCCTAATATAAATCAGAGAAAAATAAATTCCCAAAAATGAAAAAGTTATTTTTTCAAACAAAATAAATAATAAAATTGTCGTTTTAAAATAAAACGACATTTGTAAGGACGACGCAGGCACACATAAACCTATCAAAGGAACGCCGCCGCACACCCCTCATTCCGAAATCGAGTCGTAGGTATTGGCGATAAAGTTCAAAGTTGTTTAACCTTTAGTAGTATTTTTGTAGTAGTAAATGTTTCCGTTATTGGAGTCTATACGTAATCGCGTCACACGAAGTAGAGGTATGTATAAAAATCGTGAAATGAAAAAAAAATCCTACGTCTAAACTGTTGAGACATCTTGATTACTTTCTTTAGGTATAGGTGTGTAATATTTTACCCTATATGCTGTTTCCGTAAAATGAGCGCTGCCTCTTCCACCCTGTATATACTGTAATTATAGGCACAAATAAGTGCGTTAAAATACTTATTTAAAATTAACAAATATTTTGTTTTTGTAGTACCGTAATCCATTATTTATATCGATTGAGGATCTGAAACTATTGTTCTTATTTTTTTCAACTTCCAGATTGTCATTTGACTGATTTTTGGTATTCTAAATTTTAAAAAAATTACAATTTTTTTGGACTATATCTGAACTTTTCACATTTGTGCCCAAAATTATCCGTCTCTATTAAATAAATATTTAATTTCCTCGAGTAGGGATCGAACCTACAACCAGTCACGCTTACAGCTCACACTCTTGTGACCCTACGTCTTGACTGGACTCAAACTGCTAAATTTTCTAGTTTCATTATTATATTTAGAAAGGAATGTTGAAAAATTTGAACAAAATTAAGTTATTTTTAGCGTCATGTTTCAGCAGTTCACGCTTTTTTCCACATATCAGGGCAACAAGAGGAATCCTAGTGGAGGAATTGAAGTGTTTCACACTTCGTTCCTTATTTTCAACAACTTTCCCCGAGTGGAAATCAAACACATAGCCATCGTGCTTACAGCCAAATGTTGTCTCACTGCGCTATGACGGATTCCATTAAAATAAAATTAAGTATTATTTATATAAACATCATATCCATATAAAATTACTTAATAATTTAATATCAACACGAGAGGAATGAACGAAAACACATTTTTTTCCAAGAACGTATAAAAAAAAGTTAAATTTACGTTTTCACGTTCGTTCCCAACTCTTAAAAGATACCTGCGAAGTAATTTCCAACATTAAAATGATTCCAAATGTAATTCTCCGAGGGAGATGTCCCCGTAATCAAGGAAAACCATCTAATAGGTTTATTACTGAGCCCCGCTGAGGATCCGTAAGATTTAAATTATATTTTACTAGCCTTTGACCGCGACTGTGTCTGATTTTTTTTAATGTTCCGTACCTTTTAAGGAAAAAAGGAACCCTTATATTTATTATAATCACTTTTTTGTCCGTCTGCTGTCTGTCATAGCAAAAAACTACATATAGTGTAATGGAATTAAAATTAATAGGGTACTTCCGGATAATCTAGAATTATGAAATTCAGCAGCTATCATCTATAGGTAGTATCTACTATTTCAGGAAAGTATGAGAAAACATATTTGAAATATCATTTGCGGTTAAATCCTAAAAAATAATAGCCTTAAAATGTCATATTAAAGCCGCTATAAGCCTGAAATTCAGAAAAAGCCCCAAACGTAAAGGCAGACCTCCAATTTTTGTACGGAACCCTCGCTAGACCAGCCTGACTCGGGCTTCTCCGGTTTTTTAATATTAACACGTCTTCACATATATATAGCAGGAAAGTGAAAAAGAATCTATAGAAAATATTCCCTTCTTTTATTAAGAATACTATAAATTTATTATTTTGTCCACTTTGTAAGCGCGTTTACTTGTTTACGGCTAATTTCTAATTCTTACGGCGAGTCAACGTACAAAACATATTATATTTTAATGTGATTTAAAATATTTAAGCGTATTTATACACATAGGTGGGAAACGACTCTTAAGATTCTTTTTTAGAGGGAAGGTCTCAACACTAGGGAGTGTTGAGACATTCTCTTCACAAGACAGAGACATTGCGTGTTAATTGGTGGAACTCTACACCATGTTTAATCGATTGTTACCAGACGTTTGCTGGTTGTTTTTCATGTATAACCAGAATGAGGAAATAAAAACTACCGAATAGGACTCGAAAGTCAAACACTTCCTTTTTCCTTTTTTCGATTGAGCAGTATGCTGTTGGCCCTACTGGCCTCTACAGCGTCACCGGGCTTGGGGAGGCCGAGCTAAAAGAGCTCTGACCTTGGCTTGGCTACCGTGGAAGGCACCAACAAATGAGAACACAGTGTCGCAAGGGCGTCTCCTTTGAGACTCGGACCGCGACTTGCGTACACCGTTTGTAGTGGGGGACTTTGCTTCGCTCGGTCCGAGCTAGGCCTACTGGGTAGGGCTCTTGATGCCCTTTTTGATTGTTAATTGCGGGCACCTCTCGCGCCGAGGCGCGTTTGGGCCACAGAAAAACTGGGACCTCGTCTCCACCGGCGGAACGGTGTGTGTAGCATGTGTGGCTGCGGTTGTGTGTAGCCCTACCTACGTATTTTGGATCGTTCGCTTTAGTGATGGGGTCAGCATCATCGGTTAGGTCAGACACTGTACTGCTGCGTCACAGAGGACTTTCTTATCTATATATTAATATATGAAGCGAAAACTTTGGACTCCCTTTTACGTAAATTGCGCGGACGGAGAAGTATGAAATTTGGCACACTTATAGCTTATATGTAGGAGAAGTACAAAAAGCTTTTTTATCTTTTAATAATAATTATTATAAAGTACATTAATTCAATTAATTCATATTCAAATTCAAAATATTCTTTATTCAAATAGACTACTATAAGCACTTGTAAAACATTACACACACTACCATACATTTTACAATACTTATATTTGTACGTTTACAAAGTATACACGTTGCTATGGCAAGTAACAAAAAAATAAAATATTTAAGCACCAAGATGTATCCTGCAGACATAAGGATAGGCAGAGGGAATTTAGCGATTGACACTCCATTCACCATTTTCTCCCGATTTTGGAGGCATCGTGTGTTGAGTGGCGAAAATCAACGCCGCGCTTGTCCTCGACACCTGAGCAAAGAAAATGGAAATATTAAATATTTCTTTTCTTCAAGTGAGAATCGAACTCACAACATGCCTCGTTCACTTTGTGGCACAACACAGAGGCCACGACTGGTATTTATTTATATTTTATTTCAAATGAAAACTAAATCCATTTAAATATATAAAACAGATAACTACAGTTCACAGGTAAGAAATATTAGCAGTGAGATGAATAAAAGTAGAATTAACGTTAATTAAGCTTTTGTTCCAAAGGATGCCGACAAAAAACTCTAATGAGCATGAATCGTTTTAACTTTTCGCGGTCTTCGTCCAGTTGCTAATGAGATAGGTATTTACGGCTCTAAGACGATTTGTGTTAGAATATAATAAAATACTATAATATAAATACCAGGAGGCGCGGTTTCGAGTCCCGCTGCGTTCAAATTTTTATACGTTTTCTAAATAAGTATTTTTCTTTCCTAAGTGTGGAATAACACTTTAAAAATGTTTAAAAAAGAATATAATAAGTATCTATAATAAGTATAGATAGGTAATATAAGAATAGTATACTTTTAGTAAATCGACGACTTATTTCACCGTCGTGGCCCATGGGTACAAGGGTGTAACTGAAACGCGACGGTTTTGGGTTAGATTTTAAAATTTCATCGAGTGCGAACTTGAAGGAATGAATTTTTATTTATTTATATTTTAATTTTTTCGCTCAGGTACCAAGACAAAAGCCCCGCCACTCAACACGCGATGCCTCGAAAAATTCGGCGGAAAGTGGGGAACGGTGACTTAACACTAGGTTCCGTCTGCCTATCCTGCTGTTGGCGGGATACAGCGTGAAGTTGACTTACTTTTATTTATTTAATATAGATCATCTATTGTAAAACGGAATTTACAAACACATACAAATAAGATTGATTGATTTCCTGATTTATGGCGTTTCAAGCGTGCCAGATGAGCACAATTCATTTCGCCAATGTCACGTTGTATGGAAAACACACGAATTAAATTGACCGGTAAAACAAGAGATTCAGTAAAAATACAGCCGTCACCTAAAATAAAAGAAACACATAATAACAGTATGTACATAGCATATTAGGTTAGCAATAAATAATATTTTACTTCGGTGTTAATTTAAAGTTTGTTTTTTTTAAATATATTTATCGAGTTTAAAAAATTATATTTAGATTTATTAATTAATTTTGTAATAAAGGAGTAGGAAATATCATCCTAAGATAAGACATTCTTAAGATCTTCAAAGGAGAAAGGAAGATCCATTTCCTCCGAAGATTCAACAAATAGAATTGCAATAAATAGCTCCTGTGATGGTACAGAACGAGGAGCCAATTTGTTTACAAAATCGTTGAGACAAACAGAAGGATTATTGGAATTAAGACTACTGATGTTGTTAAGTGGTCGGCGAAGTCTCTTAACATTTGTTTACACAAGAGAAGAAGAGAAACGGACTAAGGGACTCATAAAAACTTACCCAATCAAGTTCTTTTCTTTTTTCCAAAGCAATTTCTAAACTTCGCAACATTACGTCTGTACTCAATAAAATTCTCCATAGTCACACAGGCTGTTTATGAATCTTCGCTGCCAAAGAGTCATAAACAGCCTGTGTTCGCCGAATGACAGAATCAGAGCATTCCTGATCCCACCAGGGATTGAAAAGCGTCCAATTCTGAATGAAGTGATATTTGGGGATATGTCAGTCAGCAGCAGCTAGAATGGCAGATACAAACCTATTATAGTAAACAATAATATTCTCATAATAACCAGATTCCCACTTTCCAGTTGGCCTTTTTTAAATTAAATTTAAGATGAAGGAAAGAAGTAGGAGTAGAGGAAGTCTATTATTTAAGAAAAGCAGAATTAGGAAATGATCACTATCATGGTTAGATAAAAGTACAGATAGTTGGGAAATAAGAGAAGGAAAAAATAAAGAAAGATCAATAACAGATGGACGGACGACAGTCTGCTTTACGAGAAAAGCGTGATATATAATCACTCATTATTTCATCAATCTTCTAATCTATCTTATACAAATGTATTATTAAAAATAATATACCCACTATTATCTCATTATTCAAAGAAAACAGGGTAATTTCTATGGATTTAAAAACTCAAGTTAAATCCATGTTATAAATCAACGCGTTCAAAGTTCAAAAGTTTTATAAAAAATGTTAAAACAAAAAAGTAAGCGGATTACGTCATCGTTGCTCGTTGATTAATTAATTTACTCCTAACAAAAAGGGGGAATTCACACAATGGAGATAAAAAACTTTGGAGACTCGGTTAGGCTGAAAGTACCTCATCGCTGTCTGTATATTAAATATATTATTAGAAAATTTATTGTTGAGGGTATTTATTAATGTAATAAAACCTAAAACAATGATTTTTTTTTTTTTTCTGTTTTTATGTTTGTGTGTTCGTTTATTCACACTAATCTCAGAAACGAAACGAATAGAAATTTAACCGGTTTTTAAACAATTTTCACTGTATCCAGTTTTTGTTTAATTTCAATCGATTCATAAATAAAAATTCAAGGCATTATTTGCCTGCGAATATTATATAGCAATTGATATTTGTAATAAATCTATATTTTTAACTGTATAATATGTACTGTATGTAGTAAAACGTCGTTTTAAATTAATGTAATCATATATTAAATGAAATTTAACATAAAAACTGCATTTTTTATTATCCGAACAGTTACAATTTCATTTTAAGCCCAATAGATGACGCTGCACATAAAGCATCATTTTCTAAATCGTGCTGGTAAATTTTTTGGCAAAAAATGACATTCGAAACGTCTTGATTATATATCTGTTGATGAAAACATATATTTTTAAAGCACTATTATTCATAGTACAAACAAGAAAGTAAACAAAATTGAATTGTTAGTGAAGAGTTCCTTCATAAATCATGACAGTTAAGTTGAAGTCGTAATTAATTCAACACACAGATAAAGAACGATTTGATCTTCAAAGAAATATCAAGTTAATACATAGATTCTTCGATTTGTTCCTTCGTTTGAAATAAATCGATATAGAAATGCCTAAAAACAGCCTTATTACGTGTACTCTGTAGTAACTACATATTTACCAATTGTAAATTTTTTAAAAAAATCAGCTTCATGCTGTATCGCGCACACAGCAGGGTAGGCAGAGGGAACCTTGTGTTAACCGCGCTTAACCTCGACACCAGAGCGAAGAAATGGAAATATAAATTTAAGTAAATATTTCATCTCATCGAGTGGGGATCGAACCCACAACCAGTAAGTTTTACAGTCACACCTCGTGCCGCTGCGCCACGACCGGCCTCATTCAACTAATATTATATGTAACTATTTTAAAAACCGTACAGGAGTTAATATGCAATCATTTTACAAATAATATTATGAATTCTTACCCAAATCAATAATTTAACATTTAGGCTGTTTCTGAAGGATTAAGTTAAATTATTCACTGACTTCAGCACATTTAATAAAGTTTTAAAATTATGATAAGACGTACATAACACAGGTAAAAAGAACATAATGTTACAAAAATAAAAAGCTATAATAAATAATTAGCTTTATGTATTAATTAAAATTAATATCAAAAAACTAAAAAGAAATTACGGTAATGTAGTAAAGAAAACGTATTTGAAGATTGCAGATTAATAAAAAATCATATTACACGTCTTTATAGTTGTCAGTCAATTCTGTTTATTAAATAAATAATCATGTAGTTTAAGCAGGCGAAGCCGCGGGCGTACCGCTACTAGTATTGTAATATATGGATATTGTTTTTAAAATGATAATGTTATTAGAACAAGAAAGTAACAGATGAGAAAATAAGTAATCGTATAGTATGCGGGCTAAGTCGCGAACGGGTCGCTAAAATAATTAAGTTGCTGTGATTTCGTCTGTCGTTTAGCCTTCGGTGTTCTCATTTTTCTATTAACTGCAATATGATTTTCCGTAGCGTAGGCCGTCGCTGCCTCAAGTCTCAAGCTTGCGATTGTAAGCGCAACAGTTTTGAGTTCGATCCCCAGCTCGGCGTTGAGATCCACCACTTGACACAGTTGTAGTTCGATTTCCACAAGAGAGAATGAAATATTTAATATTTTCATTTCTTTGCTCTGGTAACAAAACAAAGGGCGGCATTGAGTTACGCCTAACAACCCGCATTGCCTTGAGCGGCGGAAAATGGAAAACGAGTGTCTTAATAGTATATACTCTCTGCTTATCCTATTATATGCGTGATACAGCGTGAAGCAGGAAAAAACATATATTTATATCCGCCAAAACCACATAAAAAAATCAAATTAAAAAAATAATGTTGCCAACGCTGATGAATCGGTGAGTGGAACCTAACTATATTTCATAAGTATACATATTATACCCTAGTAGTATTTGAATTTCCCAGCATCATCTCCTATTTGCATGTCAAAGACGGTACAATATATGCAAAGCTTTTTTCAATTTCACACTTCATAGTGAATTGAGGCATTGTGTTTTGAGTGGCGGAGAGTGGGTACAAAAGTGTGTCATGAGAGTAATTATCTCAAATGAGAATCAAACCTGAAATCGTTAGTTATATTCACATACAATAACATTACTTATAAATAGTATTAGCTTCTCGCTGTATCCCACACAATGCAATATAGGATGGAACCTAGTGTTAACACTACGTTCCCTTCTATATTGACTGAACATACCGTTCCCCACTTTCCACTGAATTCTAGACGCATTGCGTGGCGGAACACAACGCCACGCAATGCGTCTAGAATTGCCTCGACATGTAACAGTATGTACCTTGGGTATAAGTTAAAAATAAATAAATAAATAAAATAAAATATGCATGGCAATACGCATAAATAACATAGTTAATTATGAATAATACAAACTATATATTGTTAATACCATATTAATCGAGACGAGTTCGTGTATTGTCGTCCCGAGTGTCGCGACCGTCGTTCTGTCTATATAGGTGGTGGTGATGCTGGAAGGCAGCGGTCGAGTCGAACTCTTAAGTACTACGGTACTAATAAATATGATGCACATAAAGACTCGTACCAAATATATTATAAATATGATATAATAATTCGAAGCCTATGATGGCACGATCTTTTAGGATCGAATTTCTTATAAAAGCAATATATGTGTAGGAGCGACACATATTGTGGATCAAAGTTATCTTTGATCCATATTATAATATTGAATGTTGCTTGACGTCGCGAAGGCTGACGTGATGGGCTTATGCGAACTGTTATAGCGACATTAACTATGTCGTAGCTGATGCCGTCTCGTAGTACGCTCGCGGTCTGTAGGCTGTGCCTGTATGGCGTTGGTCACTGACTTATTGTATACCACTTCTACGACTTGCTATACGACTAGTAGGTGTGTGGTGCTTTATGTCCTGGAACTCTGGTGTATGTAGTAGTGTCCACCTACGGTTCGAGATACGGCTGTGGGGTGTGTCCCGTGCGTTTATTTAACATATCATATCATAGTGTGGATCTTATCCACAACCAATCACGTTTACCACGCCCCTGCACCACGATATATATATATATATATATATATATATATATATATATATATATATATATATATATATATATATATATATATATATAGCTCGTCCCAAACTCTACAAATAGTACTAAATATCCTTAAATAGCCCGTTAATGATTACAATTAATTAACAAACCTCCAATAATGTCGAGGATAAGCCTCAACACAATTAAAAGCCGCAACTGCGGCTACTAATGATATCTATCACTGTATGGTTCTTGTAACGCGATAATTACCTAAATATTACACAATGCTGGTTACGAATTGTGGATTGAATTTATTATGGAAAGCAGTGCGGCTTCTTGCTTTGTTCAAAGGTTTATTATATAAATATTTAAATGACTTATTTTATGCTTATTTAGAAAACGTATAAAAATTAGAACGTATCGGGACTCGAACCCGCGCCTCCTGGAAACCGACCAGGCGCTCTGACCACTAAGCCATACGTTCTCAGAGATCATCACGAGAACGTATGGCTTTAAAAAAATGTTAAAAATAAGTAATTTTATCTTAAGTTATTCCACAATAACGATTTAAAAATACTAAATAAGCGTAGACGATTATACTGTGCTGTTATCACACGGTAACAGCACACACAACACAATCTAAACAACATAGTCGGTAAAGAACAAGCAGGGTCCTTGCGGATATCAATCAGCGAATAACGCAGGACGTTTATATGTATAGTTGATAAATACATGTATTTACATGTTATATTTAACATAATTTATATTAAACTCAATACTAACTATAACATGTAGAACGTTAGGTAATAAAGTAAACAGCATCTGATCAATGGTTATTATAATCAGTTAATTAGTGCAAACCGCTGTGTATGTAGTTTACCGCAAATATTTGCATTCTGGCCGTAACGCAAATATGTGCAGAATTACATTTTAATATTAGTTTTTGTGGTAAGGTAAGTGCATTCGATTACTGGTGGAAGTAAATATTTTTAGGGTTCCGTATTGTTTAAGGAAAAAAGTCCGTCTGTCAATACCTTTTATCTCAAGAACTCTTCAAGATATCAAGATGAAATTCAAACCATATACTCAAATCTACGGCCCCATGATTTCATGATGATGACCGCTTTGAAACTGGGAATCGAACTCACAACCTGCTTTCAAATGTATAACATAAAAAATACTTAAATAGCTAACAAGAAACTTTTACTAAGTAACAATATACTCTAACATTTCTCTACAGTAAATATATAAAAAGACATTCAACTATAAAGATAACAATGTAAAAGAGAACTCGTAAGAGCAAAGTTAAATAAATTGATAGCATTTCAACTTCCGACGTTTCTAACTACATAATAAGGGTAGTCTTGTTTCCAACATTTTGAAGCAATGTACCTAGAGTTTACATATAAAACATATTTTTTTTTATGGAAAAGGACAAGGCAAACGAGCGTTCGGGTCACCTGATGGTAAGTGATCACCGCCGCCCACGACCCCGTGCAACACCAGAGGAGCTACAGGTGCGTTGCCGGCCTTTAAGGTGGGTTGGCCGCCGGAGCCCGGCATTACCTGATAAAGCCATTACTTAACGCCGATTTTAAATGCCGGGGGTGGTAATGATCCGGTCGAGTATGCCCATGCGTGTTGCCATTGCTGGCGACGTGCACTACTGCACGCAGGATACAGCGTGAATCAAAAAAAGCTATAACTATATTCAACAAACATTATATTTTGACTTATCAATTTGGAAATATTAAAAAAAAAAATCAGCTTCACGCTGTATCCCGCACATAGCTGGGTAGGCAGAGGGAACCTGTTCTTAAGACATTCCGTTCAATAAAAAAATAATGTACAAAAAAAATTTTGCCTGTTGTGCTTAAAAATAAATAACTCCAAATTACTCACTTGTGGTACAAACTCTGAAACTCTGTGTGGTTCACTCGATATAAACTTTTCACTTATAGCGAACTTAAATTATAAATTTGCTCGCGGCTATCCATTAAGTAAGGAGCCTTATAAGACGTTGGTTTATACATATGTATGTATGTACGTACAAGCATATAACTTATCAATCCATGTCTATATATAGTTTGAGGCCAGTCGTGGCGCAGGGGCAAAAGCATGCTACTGTAAACGTGACAGTTTGTGGGTTCGCCTGCCACTTGAAGATATGAAAAACTTCCCTAAAATATTTTAATTTCCCCGTCATGCTTTTTGCCAGTCAACACGCATGAAAATATTAAATATTTCAGTTTTCTCGAATAGGAATCGAAACCACAGCCTGTCGTGTTTACAGTAGCATGCTTTTGCCTCTGTGCCACGACTGGCCTCTAACTATATATAGAAAAAAAAAATCAAGAAAAATTCGAAACTGTTTTAAGGCCAGTCCTTAAAAATATTTCAACATTTCATATAATTTTAAGTTTGCATCTCTTTGTTAAAATTATAGTACGGGAGGCGAAGATGCTAACTCGGGATTTGCTCGAGCGTCATAGAGGCCTATTGGGTTGCGAAGCTTAGATGATAACAAGAAAAAAATGTCATACAATACATATCTTTTGATCGGTGGGGTGAGCGGCTATAGATTTCCAAAAATGTAAAATAAAACTGTTGCATGGACATACTCGAGCGCGTCAGTTATTGATATCATCCATTTCCTATGTATTCTTAAAAATGTAAATATGTTAATCTGACTGTTTCTGTGATGAACATGGTCGTACGTAAGAGTTAAAAATAAAAACAAAATCATCGAGCGCGTCAGATTTTTGAGAAAAAGATTTGTTTATATTTGATTTTTTTTTTCAAAATTAAAAAAATATTACTTATCGAGGTCTATTTAAATTTGGTAGGTCTCCTCAAGAACATATAATTATTTAAGGAATGGGTCCCGACTGTAAGTTTTTTCTATTTTGAAAAAGAAATAAAATATGTTTTCAACATTATAGCAGGCGAAGCAAGTAAGTAGGTTGCGAGCGAAGCGAAAAGCGAATACTTATAATACAGATGTTTATTTTTTAAGTGGAGACAGTGGAGAAATTTCTATTCTTATCAGTGTGCAAATAAAAATCTTACTTTTATATTTTGTTAGACTTTTACTTTTAAAACTTGAGTAGGACTATTTTAAGATTTATCAAAGGCACGATCAAAATTTGCATCTTAGCAGATTTTATCTTCGAAAAAGTTTTGTTATTCAGCGGCGTTGTTTGCTAAGAAAATATATATTTTTCCAAAGTTTAAATTTAAAATTTCATAAAAGGGGCTTAGTTAAATATTTATGTGAAAGATATGCTTACAGATTAGTCTTAGTATATCTCATTTCTCTACATAACGCTTACGCTGACAACAAATAAATGTTATGGACAATTAAGAATGTGATCCAGAATAGCTGCCAGTTAATGTAATAGTTAAATTATACCATTGATTTTGAAAAGAACAATTGTTGAGTTTTTTGCCGGCTCTTCTCAGAAGAACTGCCTTCCGAACCGGTGGTAGTTTTTTTGTTTATATGTTCATTTGACGATTCAAAAGTACTTATAATAGTCTATTTCAATAAAGAATATTTTGTATTGGAATTCGAATGTGAATTATATTACAAAATTCGTATGTCTTAATAATCGTCAAAGAAATACTTGAACCCTTCTTCCTTTTCTAAGTATGATTTATCTATTTTAGTATAATATATAATAAAACCCATTCAAACAGGAAAAGTTATCAATAAATCAACGAAATAAACAAGGATGAGTATCAAAAATCTTTTCATTACCAAAAAAAAGGGAGTATATTCGTACATAAAGTATTCACCCGAACCTATCATCCTCCTATAGAGTTTGCCTCTTTGAAGTACATACATATGTATACGTACAACGATTTGTCGAAGACTTATATCTTGCCTATCTTTGACCGTAAAAAGGTTCCTTGGGTTTTATAAACAAAATTTATCTAATAAATGTTCAAATGAGATATCCTCATAGTGTATGATACCTGTTGAATATATTGTTACACGCTGGAGACATATCGTAGACATAAAGTAAACTATATTTGTATTTTTGAAATGGAAATTTCATATGGTTTTTATATGAAATTTCCATATTAATCGCGAAAATGTTATTTCTAATAGTTTTTATCCATTTTTTTTCAGCTGCTATCGGTGTATCCTGCATGTAGCACGAAAGGCAGAGCCTACCGTTAAGACATTACATGGAGGCATTGTGTTGAATGGCGGAACTCAACGCTGCGCTTTGCCTCGATACATCTCAATAAGAAGTTTGAAAAAAAAAAGAATATTTATGTTAAATCTATCTGGCCAAGATCATGATGCATAATTTTCTTGAATACTTATACAAATATTTACTCAACAAAATGAAACCTCAAAAATCCAAATAGTCACAATCTTCTTTATGTTGATATATGAATCTCTAGAGTTTTACGTTTATAAGGAGTTTGAGTTTGGTAGATGTATTAGTGTCTAAGAGTAATTGCACTCGAGTATTCCCTTAAGCACTTTACTTAGATGCGGTCATTGTTTTCACTTAGACGTTATTAAGTATGAGAACGCAGTGGCGCAGCGGGTAAGCGTTGTGGTTTCGATTTCCACACGAGGAAATTAATTATTTTTAACAAAATATATCGCGGCGTTGAGTTGCACCACGTAAGACGCAATGTCTCAAATAGACGTCTCACATAGGCAGATAGATAAGAAAATATTAGTCAAGACACTCTATTCTTTATATATCACTTCGAGACATCTTACCGGTAACGAGCCCAAGGTACTTATTGGTAACGAGCCCAAGATCAGCGTTGAACTTACCCACTCAACACACATTGCCCCAAGAATTCGGCGAAAAGTGGAGAAAGAAAATAAAGCTGGGTTCGATTTCCGCTTGGAGGATTTTTTTTTTGGAATTTGGAAAAAAAACATGAAACGATGAAATCAAAACGCAATGCATCCAGAATCCAGCTGAAAGTGAGGAACGGAAGCATCCTAATTATTGAGAGGAGAAATTAGTGTATTATTATATTAAACCTAGTGTAGGTTTCTTTGTTTCTTCTACCTGCCCTGCTATGTACGGAATAAAGCGTAAAGCAAATAAAGATAATTAAAAAAAATTAAAGATACAAAATAAACCTATACAAATTGAATTATTATTAAAAACGTTAAACATTCATCAAATACAATTTATAAAACAAGCCTAAACATTAAACAATCTAGAGGTTTAGAATACACAACGAAGGCGAAATATTTCATTAAAACAGCTTTTTACAGCCCAAATCTCATATAAACGTGGTGGTTTTAATGCAATTTGTTTATATGTTAAAACCTCGCCCTGACCTCGTCAGCGTGATTTTAAAAGGCTCACGAATTCTAATTTGAGAATTCGAAAAATTGTAATGAAGGGCCATTACGGTTAAAGAGAATGATGAACGCGATAGTTACGGGATCAATTCTCACTCGAAGGAATAATTGCATTTAAATTGTCTTGTTTCCTCGTTTATTTTCCTATTTTATGTAAACACAATTTAAAAGAAATTTAATAGTTTTTTAGTCTAACATAAATAACATTTTAAACGACAACATTGGTGACATAAAAAAATATAGAGGGTATATTTATATTTATCGGGACTAGCTCAAATGGCGATCTATACAATAAAAATTGTTTTTTATGCAAATTTAACACTTTTGTCACAGATACAATTTTAAACCTCGTAATCAGAACCTAACCAAACTTTTACTAAACTATCCCCAAAGTATATCCTTTCAAGTAAAAAAACAAACGCGACAGGTTCGATACCCACTTGAAGAAATAAAATATTTAACATTTCCATTTTCTTCACTCTGGTGTCAAGGAGAAGCGCTGCGTTAAGTTCTGGCACTCAACACACAAGGTCTCGAAAATTTGGCTACATACTACAAAAAATACATCATAAAGCATGAAAAAATACAAATATAGTTAAGTCACAATTACTGTTACTTTTTTAAAATAATCCTCTAAAACATAAATGCAATAAAAAGTGATTATATTCATATATCTAATGGATCTCATGTATCTTTGTTCTTTAATTTATAAAATCGGTACATGTTATTCGTTTATATTTATATTGTTATAAAATAATTAAAAAAAAAAAAAATTAAATTAGCTTTACGCTGTATCCCGCACACAGCAGGGGAGGCAGAGGGAACCTAGTGTTAAGACACTCCGTTCCCCACTTTCTGCCGAATTCTGGAGGCATTGCGTGTTGAGTGGCAGAACTCAGCGCCGCGCTTTTAACCTCGATATCAGAGCGAAGAAAATGGAAATATAAATTTAAGTAAATATTTCATCTCCTCGAGTGGGGATCGAACCCACAACCAGTCGGTTTTGCAGTCACACCTCGTGCCGCTGCGCCACGACCGGCCTCCTTATAAAATAATGATGTATGGAAAAAAATTGCAAATAAAAAAATATCATAGATTAATAAAACAAACTCTACTAATCCTATAATGCTTAGTTACATCATTAACATCAAATTTCAATTTCTTTTCTAGCGTTATCAAATTTCGATTTGTCGTCTTCAAAGGTTGTGAGTCAAAGTCACTTTGCCTTACAAATTATTTTACTCAAAACAAGAAGGTACATGGTGGGGAACGGAGTGTCTTAACACTAGGTTCCCTCTGCCTACCCTACTGTGTGTGGGATACAGCGTGAAGCTGTTTTTTTTTTTTTTAAGAAAATACATGCTTTATTTTTGAACGCCAAGCAATTTACCACTAGTTCACTAAAGTTAATGCCTCAGACCTGAGAAGAACCGGCGCAAGAAACTCAGCCGGACTTTTTTTAATCAATTTTATACAATTGCAATATATTAAAGTATTTATCTACAGTATTTCATTTATTTTGTTTCCATAACGAATGTATAAAGTGTTATGGAAGAGCGGGGCCTCCTGTTACAAGTACTAGTATCCTACTGGTAACTTACTAGGCTGGTCTCTCTACTTTCTATGTAGCTAAGTAATATGTGAAACTGAAATAAATATATTTTTATTTTTTATTTTTAGTTGTGACAATGATACCTTTGAAACAAACTGGAGCGAGCATTTCATTCCCAAGGCGTGCTATCATTTTAAAATCATTAATTTGGTAACAACCTTTAACACACAAACCTTTTCACAATTTTTTTAAATTGTGATATAGAAAATTCTCTGACGTTTTCTGGGATTTTATGTGTGCGTGCGTCGTTCTTGACAAATGGCGTTTTATATTACAACAATAATTTTAATAATTATTTTATTTGAGAAAATCACTATTTCATTTTTGGAAAAACAAATTTTATAGCGTTTTATAGAGTAGTTAAACCTGTGGTTTCTTTTAAAGTGGTACTGACACTTCTACCCGGTATATATTGAAATTGATATATTTATACTTAAAACTATTTTAACTTCTTGACATATCCCGCACGTGACAGGGTAGGCAGAGTGAACTTTGGAATCTAGTGTTAAAACCCTCCGTACGCCATTCAAATACCACCATTTTCATTCTCCACTTTCCGTGAAAGTCACGGCCTTGAAGTATTGCGGTTGGTTAAACCAGAGCTATGAAATGAACATATGAAATATTTTATTCTCCAGTGGAAATTAAACCCACAACCTATTAAAAGCTTAAAGTCATAAGTTTTGTACCCTTACGTCACGACTGGCTTCAACACTGCATCGCAACATTTTAAAACTTGTCTAAATATTTAAAAGTCTCCTCCTTGGCTACCTCGCAAGTAGATAAAGCCTGAAAGTAAAAAAAATAAGTCCACATATTTATAAGTCTCCTCCTTGGCTACCTCGCAAGTAAATAAAGCCTGAAAGTAAAAAAAAATAAGTCCACATATTTATACCTAAGACATTTTACACGATAAAAATTAACCTTATTACCTTAAAAATGCATGACACCGATTATATTAAACAGAAACGTCAAAAGCAAAGCATTCGTAGTACAATATTTCACCGTGAACCAGCTAGCGTACTGTTTGATTTATTGCCGCCGTAAAAGCTGGTGTACACGGTCATAGAATATTCCGAATCGACTGTCGATTGTCATCAGTTGCCTTTTTTTAATAGAGAAAATAGAGGGGTGGCAAAAGTTTGATAGGTTTGTATATGTGTGTATGTCTGTATGTGGCATAGTAGCTCTTGAACGGATGAACCAATTTCTATTTAGTTTTTTTCTTGTTGAAAGGTAATTTAATCAAGAGCGTTCTTAGCCATGATTTAAAAAAAATGTTGGGACTTTTGAGTTTTTTGTGTCGGGTGTTTTTAGTTATCAATTATTTGACATTTAGAGTATGACTGACTGAAAATGTGTTGTGGGTTCGAATGCTATAGTCACATCTATACTAATGTTATGAAATTAAAGAGTTTGTTTTTAAATAAACGCTCTTAACTCAGAAAACACTAACTCCATTAAGTATTTCAAGGGGAAACCTAAAATAATTTATAGCATAAGCACTGCGCCACCAAGACCTTAAACATAATATAAAAAGTGCAAAATGCCTTACGCTTGAAAATTTCATTTAAAACTTTAAACTTTTAAACAAAGGCTTCTTTAGACTAAACTGTCTTCAAATTATTTTGCTGCTTTGAAAAGCAAATTAGTGCTTAAAACATGAACTTGGTATTAATGAGATCTGAAGGGCTTATACAATAAACCTTATATATATCTATGTGATAATATACGAGGACATTTTAGCATAATGAGACAGCGTCTGAACATAAAAGTGATAGTATTGATGTCGATTCACACTCAAAGGTATTGGTAAGACAAAATAAGGCGTTATGTTTCGCCACTCAATACCCAATATCTCCAAATCAGGTGGAACGTGAAGAACGATGTGTATTGGCTTTAGTTCCTCCTGCTATATAAGAAATATCTAAAGAACTGAGATATTATTAAGGCAAAATACGACATTGAGTTCCATCCCTCACCAGGTTTCCACAATTTAGTGGAAATTGGGGTACAAAGTGTTTTAACATTATGTTCTCAGGTTCCCTCTGTCTATTCTGCTATGTGCGGGATACAGCGTGAAACTAAAAAGATATTCACACCACAAAAAGATAGTCACATCCAGAAGTTATTTCTTTTCACGTGCCCGGCGGCGCCCGCACTAGAACTGATTTTACGAGATAGGCATAAATTCCGCATCAATAATCGATAATAATAGCCGGCTTTACGTTTGGACTATAAATTGTTATGTAAATGAATATTTTGATTTAACCTAAAAGTATTTCAAAAATATATAAATAGCTTGAGTCAGCAAAGTTGTTTTTGTGAGATTCAGGCTGTATCCCGCAAATGGCAGAGTAGGTAGAGAGAACCCGTGAGCCTAGAAATAAAATACTCCTTTCTCCACTTTCCGCCCAATTCTGAAGGCATTGGGTGTTAAGTGGGAACATGAACTACGTAACGTTTTCATATTAAAAAAAACACCCAAATGCGAGTCGGGCTCGTTCACCGAGGGTTCCATGCCGATTTAAAGGCAAATCAATTTATAGGTCTATAGAAAGTAGAACTTATCAAAGTTGACAAACTTATGTTTCCAGGCTTTTTGACATTTTGTATGAAAGGAACTACAATTATAATGACATTTTTCTATGACATACCTACAATTTTTAGCATTTTTGAGGACGATACGATCCATCATCAATGCAAGGGTGGATACAACGGAAGATATTGTCGAATATAATTTGAATATGGCCATCAAAGAATGAAGTGGTTAGATCCTTTATAGTAGAGATTACGATCGCTTCGAGTACATATATCTTCCAAAAGCTGCCTCACAGGCTCTGATCTGTACTTAAAATCCTATGAAAACAAAAAAAAAACTACTTATTTATAAAACGTCCTGGAGGCCTCCAGGAGGCGCGGGTTCGAGTCCCGCTACGTTCAAATTTTTATACGTTTTCTAAATAAGTATTTTTCTTTCCTAAGTGTGGAATAACACTTTAAAAATAAAAAAAAACTGTTACTAAACCATTGTAAAATAGCAATATATACAAATATAAATATTGCGATAGATAATTGTTTAGGTGTAAATAAAATAAAACAAAAAAAGTTAAGAGATCAGTTATGGCGCAGGAGCAAAAAGTGTGACTGTAAACGCGACTGATTGTGAGTTAAATCCCCACTCGAGTAAATGAAATATTTATTTATATTTATATTTCCATTTCTTCGGTCTGGTGTCCAGGCGACGTGGGTGCTTGAGTTAGAAGAAAACACAGTTGAGAAGAAAACAAAAAGAAAAGTATCTTAAAGGAATGGAATATCTTAACACTAGGTTCCCAGGTACTCTCTGCCTACCCTGCTTTGCGCGGGATACGTAAGGGGTAAAGCTAAAATAAATTCCTAATAAAAATATTAGGACGTTGGGTTACGCAATTTAACGCACAAAGTTTCAAAATTAACAAATGTAAAGAATCCAAATTCCGAAAACTTTCCGTTATAGCTAAAATAAACTGATTTTACAATCTAAGTGTAGATACCAAATGAATATTCGATATCGAGCTTTAACCAACTCTAATGCATCCTTGATATTCCTTTAAATATTTATGGAACTCGTTTGCTTTTAAATTACTGAAGTCTTGAAAAATATGTTTTATTTATAAAATAATTTGTATCTATAATAATGTTTACTGCACATTATTTACAGGTTCATTATATGTTGAGGAAAGTCGTGGCTCTGGGGCATAAGTTTGAGACTGTAAGCGCGAGGTTGTGGGTTCGATTCTCACTCGATGGAATGAAATATTTAATATTTTCAGTTTTTCGCTCTGGTAACGAGGCAAAGTACGGCGTTGTCGTGGAGCGTTGTCGTCCCACCACTCACACATGTGCAGAATTCGGAGGTAAGTGGGAAACGGATGGTGTCTGAAAGGAAAAGGAGTATCTTAACACTAGGTCCCCAAGTTCCCTTACTCTGCTATGTGGGGGATACAGCATGAAGCTACAGAAAAAATCGGTTAATTTTTTGATAATATCGATATCGATGAGTGATTTATTTCATTTAAATTACATAATTATTACCCTGGGTGTAAGAATTTCCACTATTCTTACCGAATGGGCCGTATCCACCCCATCATAATCTGGTACCCAACTCAGAATTTTAGTAACAAAAATGAAGGCTGAAAAATAAAAAAAACTACCTAAATGATACATAAAGAAACAATATTCTATACTTTTCTATTTTAAATAAAAAAAAAAGAATTAAAATATTTACTTAAGATAAAACACGTTCCACCTGCCTACTCTGTTATACAGGATGTATAACAAAGTAGGCAGGCAACCTAAAATTAAGGCACTTCCTTTGCGACTTGTACCATGTTTCGAGACATTCCGCGTTGAGAAACGTAACGAACGTATTATAATAAATTAAATATAATCATTTCCCCCAGTTGGAATCCAACCCACAAACGTAACAATCAGATGCTCTCCCACTGCGCTACAACGATGTAGAGCCTAATTCTAGGATATTTTAAAGTATGTTTTCAAAATTTATATTTGATAGACGAAATATCAAATTTTACACGTGCCCTCATCTCTGGGGCCAGTAATGCGGTCATTACTCCATTTTTTCAACCCAATGACATCTATAAATGGGTGAAATCCGCCACCGAATGAGTGGGCGGGGCCGTGTTAAGGGTTCGTTGGATATTTTTATACTTTTTTTTTGGAACTTTAACCATATTTTTAAAGATACATACAGAAAAAATGTATTCTTTCACGACACCATTTGTCACTCATGTTATGGTATTGATGTTGATTTCCTTTATAATGTTGTTTAAATTTGTACCTTCAAATGTAAAATTGAGTATCTCTTTGAACTTTTTAACGTTTCCTCCTTTTTTATTTTTTGCTTTTAGGCATTCTCTCTACGTTGTTTGAACCTATATAGAAAATTTAAGTTTATTGTCCCAAAGAAAAAAAAATACTAGCTGTACTATGGGCGCGTTGCTACGCCACCAACTAATATAGATTTAAAGGAAAGACATTACACAAATATTTAATTAATTTTGAGTCATTTTATTGATTTTGTTCATTTCCAAAAAAAAAATGTGATATTGCAGCGTTTCAATTTGATATTTGTTGCAGTCTGGGTTATACTCGTATATACAATATTTCTTGTTTTCCATCTGGTGCGTATATATAATAAACAAATAAATAAGAAAGTTTTCTGATGCGTGAGCAGATCACCAGTCATATACGAAATTCATTTGAATGACAGTGGCGCCATCTGTTGAAATTGGTCGTACTAACTGAAATGAGGGCATTTCAGTTAGTACGACCAATTCGTTGTATGTGGGCATGTGTTAAATTGGTATTTCGTGGGATTCGTGGGCTCATGCACAAACACTTTGCTAGAGATCAGAAATGCATAGTTTATGATTCTATAAAGAACAAACATAAACATTCATTTTTATATATAAATATGTATTTGTTTTTCTATTTTCGTATCACATAATACTATACTTATGGGTACGATATCCACTCAGATGAACAATATATTTAATATTTTAATTACCTCGTTCTAAAAATGTGCAGCGTTGGCAGAGCGGCGTTGGAATCCGACAATATTTAGCGGGAAGTAGGGGACAGAAGTGTCTTTATGGGAACTGGGATCTTATCACTAGGTTCCCAAGTTTCCTCTGCCTTCTTTGCTATTTGCCGGATATAGCGTAGAGGCGATTTTTTTTTCTATCCACAACGATATCCTCAAAATATTCGTAAAATTTAATAAAAGTCAAACAGTAAATAAAAAAAAATTACAATTGAAAAAGAACATAATTGTTTGCAAACAATCTTCGTTATATTCAAAATTGTCGTAAAAAACCTTATTACCGTACATAAGCACGCTTTAAAATAAAATGTGTAAAATTCCAGCTCTTTTCAGCATGTTCAAGCTGAAAATTTTCATTCATTCAACGTGACGCTGTATATAGCTTCAAGGGTCGCTTTCGTGTTAGTTTTAATTAAATAACTGTGTTTTGTTCTGCTTCCTTTTTTTATTTGTGACGACTGGTCACAAATAAACACAGGAAGGTCATCCGCATCTCTATATATGGATTTGTAGGACTAATAACGTAGTGTCAGGACACTCTGTCCTACGCTTTTGGCCCAAATTCAAGCCATTACGTGTCGAGTTGCACCTCAACGCCACGTGCAGTGCTGTCTTACAGTATGCAACATTCGTAATTGGGTGAAGTACGGAATAGAGTTCTCTGTATTTGAATATTAAGACGCAAAAAACATAAAAAAGATATTGTTTTTTGGACATAATACCATCAAAATATAATTTGAGGCCGTCGTAGCACAGGCACACACTGACTGTAAACATGGCGGTTGTTGGTTCCATTCAAAGTCTGGGGAATAAAATATTAAATCTTTTCATTTTCTCAATCTGGTCACGCGGTAAAACGTGGCGTTGAGTTTCATTATTCAACACGCAATATCTTGAGAATTTAACGGAAAGCGGGGAGCAAAAATGTCTTAATGGGAACTTAGCGCTTTGACACTCGACTAACAGGTTCCCTCCTTCTTCTATGTATGTGTAGAGATACAAAGTGAAATTGAAAAAAATACCAAAGAATGATCCCTTAACTCCACACCATTAGTCTTTTCACCCTCCACTAATGCTGTTTATGATGTCACTAAAGTTCTCACCGTAAATGTTGTTTCATTAATTTTTCATATATTAGATGTCGTTAAAATGCTTTCAACTTAAACTTTAATGACATATTATATTGACACCATTATCTGATAGGCTTACTGGACTCTTTTTTAAGTATGTTTTTTTTTATTTACACAGTTTCCCGTACATAGCGGGGTAGGCGGAGGGAACCTGACACCAATACCCGTTTTCTATTTTCAGCTGAATTCTGGAGCTGAAGCTGAATTCTGTTGAGTGGCGGAACTTAACACGCGCCTTACCTCGTTACCAGAGCGAGAATATAAAAATATTAAATATTTCATATCTTCGAGTGGGAATCGAACCCATCACGTTTACATTCACACGTTTGTACCCCTGCACTACAACTGGCCTCAGAAAAGAAAAGTTCACAGGTACAAAATAAATCGAATCCAGAATTACTGAGATACGCTCAATAACTCAAGCGTCTCTTGAAGTAGTGGCACCGAAAATCAATGTAATCGTGTGGAAGAAACGTGTTTCAATTCCAACCCTATCTGTCTATGTCAAAGAATGAGTACTTAGGTTATGGTTCAAACTTCTATGTATTTTGTTAACATCTGTGAAAGCAGACTTTGTAAGTATTAGTTGTTGCTATATTAAAAATCTAGCGGCTCGCCCACGGCTTCGCGCGCTTAAAATACATGATTATTGATTTAATAAGCAGAATTGATTGACAACTATAATGACTTCTAATATGATTTTTTTACGACATTATCGTCAAAGAATTTTTGATTGTTTTAAATAAAAAAATACGACCATTGTTAATATTTAATATTTATAAAATATACATAAAGCTATTTATTACACGTATATATTTTTGTAACTTTATGTTCTTTTTACCTATATAATATACTCTGTTAAATGTGCTGATATCAGTGAATAATTTAATTTACTCATTCAGAAACAGCCTTAAATGTTAAATTATTGATTTGAAGGATTCATAATATTCTTTGTTAAATAACTGTAATAATTGCATATTAACTCCTGTACAGTTTTTAAATTAGTTACATATATTATATGAACGAACCAACCAAAAAATCTTTGTATTTACTTGATATTTCTTTTAAGATCGTTCTTTACCTATTTGTTGAATTAATTATGACTTCTTTCAAATGACGATAACTTTTTTTTTAATGAACCGATTTTGATGAACCAACCACTTTAGTACTTAAGTTGAATTAAAACAAAGCAATTGGTGAAATTTTCAAGTAAATCGGTTCAGTACTTTCAGATAAAAATGTGGACAAAAATATGTCGACAGACAGACAGACGACAAGAAATTCAAAAAAAATATTTAATTTTTAAGTGTCCCTCTATCCATTTCAGTCAAAATTACTAAATGTACAGACAAAATATTTTTACTGTCTTATTATATATAGAGATAAAAACTATATAATTATTTTTTTTAAGATGATTTCGTGTTTTAATTGACGCGGAAGTCCTATGGATGTGGTGGTTATAAAATTATTTAAATTAAATTTCCCTCCTTTTTGTCTTTTTGATTATAACACTATTTTTGTCTACAAAAATACGTATTATTTGGACCTTTCTGTAAGTTATTCAGGACTAAATGAATTGTACTTTGTATCGTCATTTTTTAATTGAGCTGATCGAAGCGAAGCTCTTACTGGTCAAAAGTGTGTTGTAATGCTACTCCTCCTAGACCCTAGACCCTTAAACCTACAGCTCTGAAATTTCGCAGGAACGTTGTGGACGACACCACCAGCGCGTGCGGACAATTTTTTTTTTATTTTTATTTTATTTAATTTATTTTTAAGGGAAACATACAGTACATTAAATATATTCTAATAACACACAAATAATAGAACAAATACCAATCAGGTTTCCACAAACTACAATAATAGAAAATTTCCAAAAATATTCAACATAACTCCACCTGCCGTGCACAGCATATGTCGGATACTAGTAATGTAACCTCTTAGTTGACAAAAAATTAAGTACTAATTTGTTTATGGATCTCTTTGGGGGTAAAACAGGTGATGACATATATCATGGGTGATATTTAGCAAGAGGAGGTTGATGACAGTACACAAGGTGATACGTACTCTCTGGCTACTCCGCTAAAGATAATATTAGAAGTTAAAAATATCATGGGAATAATCTAAAAAAGAAACACAGATACTCCAGCGAGCAATAATTTATTATAGAATATAGAGGTAATTATTTTCACATAAATAAATAAATTACACAAATATCTATATGATATATTTACACGTGAAACTTAATTTATTCAAAAGGTAACAACATTTTAAAGCAACGTTTCAAAATTCAAAAGCCTATAACGGTTTGTAATTAGGTTATTGCCTTGTGACGGACAAACAGAGGTCCCAAAGGTGACTTATCCTTTGGTGTCTTTGTACAGAGAACCTAATAAGCAATTATTTTTTGTTGTATAATGATGTTGTTCAATGTTTAAATAAATAAATAAATCAGCTTCACGCTGTATCCCGCACACAGTAGGGTAGGCAGAGGGAACCTAGTGTTAAGACAATCCGTTCCCCACTTTCCGCCAAGTTCTGGAGGCATTGCGTGTTGAGTGGCGGAATTCAACGCCGCGCTTTGCCTCGACACCAGAGCGAAGAAATGAAAATATACATTTAAATAAATATTTTATCTCCTCGAGTGGGCATCGAACCCACAACCAGTCGATTTTGCAGTCACACTTTGTGCCCCTGCGCCGCGACCGGTCTCATGTTTACTGTTAGTTTTATTGTATTTGAAATAATATTATATCATAATAATATTTGCTAAATAAAGTATGGCTTATGTGTAAATATTATAAGTGGTCAGGCGAAAACAAAAAACCGATCAAACCTGAGACAGACTCACCCTAAACGGGTTCCATAACAATTTCAGGATTATAGGTCAACGGGAAGTATGATTTATGAAGTTGATAAACAAGAGCGTAGGCGTATTGTGTGGCGTTTTATATAAAATAAACAACGATTATAAGTTTGTAATAGTTTTTATCTATAACTAATATAAAAATAAAATTATGTTTTTGATTATTTTCTTTGCTTGCATTGAAACTTCTAACTTCTAGTAAAATTATAAGAAATCCGTTTTTTTTTCTTTTTGAATTCGGATCCCTACAGAATTTTATAAAGGTATATTAACTCGATTTTGGACATAAAGTGGAGAACAAAATAACTTTCTATTGGGTTCTCTTTATCTGTTCTGCTTTACAAGAAAAACAGATAAATATAAAAAAATACCTTGATCTGAATTTGAGTTCACTATTAATATATCAATTTTTTTTATCTAGTCTGACATGCAATAAACACTATTTTACTTTAATTTCACTACTAAACAATTTTCAGGCATTCAATTGAAACAAAAACAGTACTAGCTTTCACCTACAGTTGCTCTATAGTCACAGTTGTATACTGAAACAAACAGTTCTCAGAAATTGCTTCAAATACGCGCTACTTCCTAGCATTGTGTGAAAATTGAATGTTCTTAACTCGAAAAGCAACTTAGCGTTTAGCATTATCATTTTAGTAGTTATTTTAATCTATATATATAAAAGGACTTGTGCTGACTGACTGAGGTAAGACGCACGCAGAACTATAACCGCTGATGGTAGAAACGTGAAATTTGGGCAGATGTTTATTTTCATATTCTAGACATCCACCAAGAAGGGAATTTGAAAAATTTTAACCCTAAAGGGATGAAATAGGGGTTGAAAGTTTGTATGGAAAAAAAATTTAATCTGTACCGATTTTTATAAAATTTGAAGTTCAGACTCTTAAAAATATTTTATTGAACACCTGTTTCATGGTTTTTAAGAATTCATCCCCTAAGGGTTCAAATAAGGGGTTGAAAGTTTATATGGAAAAATCTTTAAATTGCCACCGATTTTTATAAAAATTTAAATTCAGACTGTTAAAAATATTTTATTGAACACGTGGTTCGTGGTTTTTTTAGAATTCACTCCTAATAAGCGGGCGAAGCCGCGCGCGCCCTCTAGTAATATATATTTTTTCGCATGTAGCAGGGCCAGCGAGGAAACCTAATGGTTGAAAGCTGCATCACCCACTTAAATAGGTAGAACTTGACAGCGCGATATATTTTAAGATAATGCAATTCTCCAAAGGGCAAAGAACCTGCAACCTTCGCGTTTACTGTCCGACGCCGCTGCGCCCGACATTTCCTTTGTGCCAAAACTTACAAGGATTTTCCAATTTCCACAGGAATTTCGAAAAATCTTCTTTTAGTGTTTTCCTATATTCTTGCAAATTTTTATTATTGTACACTGCGCAGTTTTGTGTATGCTTTGTCTCCGTCATTTAATTTCTATAGTACATCTATATAATCTACATCTATAAACATTTAGAGGAATTTCAAAAATTATGACGCCTACAATTTAATAAACTTAAAATACATTTATTGTACATAAGTTTAAGGTCAGTCGTGGCGGACAGGCGAAAGCGTGCCACTGTACATTCTAAAATTAATAAATCAAATTAAATAAAGAAAATCAATAAAATTTATGAAATAATTCATCAAATTGTTCTATTTTCTGAGTACCTATATATACGTATATATATCGATCGTCTAATAACACACCTAGGCATGGCTCAGCAAAGCACGTTTGACCCGAATAGCTAAACCAATTTCGCCAACCCACCCTTGTTAAGTGTTAAACAATGTATTGATGACATAACTGTATACAGATTGATGAAATTATTTAAATTATGTAGGCTTTCATGGCGCTGATCGCCGCCCGTAACTTTGTTACGTAACTTTGTTACGTGGACGTATTATGGAGAATCGAGAAATCCTGACATAGTCCTCCTCTCCACTTGCCAAAGAACCTATTTACTGATAAATATCGATATTCTAAGTCCAGTGGTTTCAACTGTCCATTTTCTGTCGATCAGTCACTAAAAGAGTTTGATTTAATACTAGCAGCTAAAACACGATTTCACCCGCTAAAATGCATTGTTATATTGCAGCTAAATCGTGCTTTTTTTGTATATACGTTATTCTGATATATAAGTTATATAACTATAAAGCTTCATCTAAATTAGTGCAGTAGTTTAATTTTTGACGAAGTGATGCGAGCGCGTTGCTTATTTCTTATAATAATTAATAACATATGCCGCTGAAACTGAATTTGAAATATTTATGTGTCACATGTTTGATATTTAATATGGGACGGAAATAAAAAAATAATATTAACGCCTGGTCGGTTTCCAGGAGGCGCGGGTTCGAGTCCCGCTGCGTTCAATTTTTTATACGTTTTCTAAATAAGTATTTTTCTTTCCTGAGTGTGGAATAACACTTTAAAAATGTTTAAAAATAATATTAAATTTAAAACGTTAAATAAAAATGTTATATACGACGTACTGCGGCTCCCAACTATGTTTTATACTATTGTTATCATCATTTAAGGTCGTCGCGGATGTGGTGGAATTACTATACTTTTATATTTTTATTTCTTCGCTCTGGTACCAAGGCAAAGTGCGGCCAGTTTGCTACATAACACCCAATACCTTAACAATTCAGCGAAAAGGACAAAAGGGAGTGTTTTAACCCTACGTTCCCTCTGTCTACCTTACTATATGCGTAGTTTTTCAGTTTCACACCTTAAGGCTTGGTGGGTTAAGGTGTAAAGCTGAAAAACTAATTAAAAAAGAAATAAATCAGCTTCACGCTGTATCCCGCACACAGCAGGGTAGGCAGAGGGAACCTAGTTAGAAGTTATTAAGCGATTTGGTTAGAATAAGAAAATTGCTACAGCCACCAAAAAAATACGTATAGTACAAAATATTTTAAGCAAATTTTCCTCTAATGATTACATTTCCGCACATTATTTTAAGTAGACGGTTTTAACTTTTAACACAAAAACATTTTACCATTTTTTTTTCAGCGTCACGCTGTATCCCGCGGCCCGTAGTCTTAGTAATTTGATATTGTAATAAGGTTATTGTAGCATTAGCTTGATGCCAACTTCAATATCAATCATCAAAATCGGTTCACCCAGTCAAAAATTTTGAGATTTTTATATATTATAAGAAAACATACTAACTGAGAACCTTCTCCTTTTATTGAAGTCGGTTAATAAATTAGCTACGAATAAACAAAGATAAGGTAGGCCCAACGGATCAAAGTTAAAACTGGCGTTACAAAAGGCTTTGTTTTCAAAATAGCACTAGATTATCAGTAGAGTTAATGACTTCATTTGCCAATGCCAATGTTGTATATCTCGCTATGGTTACTGTTCAACAAACATAGAAAGAATGTAACATCGTATAGGTTTATTTTATTTTTTATTAGATATAGTTTTATACCACTGGGGCCAGTCGTGGTTCGATTCCCACTCGAGGAAATGAAGTATTTATTTTTTATTTATAGTTTCATATCGTCGCTCTGGTGCCGAGGCGAAGCGCGGCGTTAAGTTCCGCCACTGAACGCGAGATGATAAGGAAAGCCAACCCCGTGTTACGGCATAAGGCGAGGACAAAGAGGAGTTAAGTAGTTCAGTATAAAGAAACTGTTTTAGTAAATAACAATTTTGTCGCATAAAATAATTTAAATTGATTTAACTTTTTTTATTTTTGAATCCAATAGTGTTAACTCTAACTAATATTTCAGAGTTTAGCGCGAAGCACAACCAATCATACAAAAATTATACTTAAGCATACGTAAGTATATTATGTATGTAAATACCAAATAAAAGAACATCTTATTTAAATGACTTATTTCACTAATCAGTTGATATAAAGAGTGAAAACAATTCGAAAGATATATTTAGTTCTTTAATCGTAGAAACGTATTTATTGAATGTATTATTCAAGTTCACGGTCGGCTAACAGTCGTCTATTTCTATCTATAGGACAAAGAAAATAGCTAATTTGACAAGTAACACGAGAAATTCTTTTATTTTTTATTCAAAGATGGAGAAATTGGAAAATTGTTTATTTTTATTCAGGCTGTCGTGGTGCTTTGCCAATGTAAATATTGTAACTGTATGCGCGACGGTTGTGGGTTCGATTCCCATTCTGGGGAATAAGACAAAGCGTGGCGTTGAGTTTCGCCACCGCTTAAGTTCCCTCTGCCTACCCTGCTATATTCAAGATACGACATGAAGCTTAAATAAATTATTTTATTATTTTATACCACGTATCAAGATAATAGAGAAAAAAAATATTTTTAAAAACAAAAATCCCGAATGCATAAAATTAAAAAGAAAATAAACAAGCCCAATAGTTTATTAGGATTAACAGTCGGGACCTCTTTAAATTACGCAGAGTTCCTGGTAAAGATTTTATTGATTGAAGAATTACTTATAGGTCCCGACTGTTAATCCTAATAAACTATTGGGCTTGTTCATTTTCTTTTTAGTTTTATGCAGTCGGGGTTTTTGTTTTTATGAATATTTTTTTATTTTTCACTTTTTTGTTAGAATTCATTATAGTAATGATAATCATGATATATCTTTTTGAAATCCTCGTATTAAGCTCTTGACATTGATACCCATATTGTGGTATTCGAAACGAAAATATTTTTTTTCCCTAAGTCCAATGGCGTACCACAGCCGCCATGATTGTTTTTTTTAACGTCACCTATCTAATAACACTTGAGCTGTTAATACAAATCTAATGATATCTCAATTAAGTAAATCCTTTCAGCAGTTCTGGAGATATGAGATAATAAAGAATATTACATACATACAAGATACGCGCGAAAAACATAACCCTTCCTTAGCAGTCGGGAATTAGAATAGAAATTTAATTATTCGTTGGGCGACCAAAATAATATGCCCTTAATGTTACCAGAGCGGGATACAGATTCTGTTACAGGGGCAGAAGCATGCAACTGCAAATATGGTTGAGTTTGTAGATTCGATTACCTCTCGAGGACATAAAATATTTCATATTTCCATTTCCTTGTTCGGGTAACGAGGTAAAGGCTCAACAGATAAAGTCTCCAGGATTCGAAATTAAAATTTCGAAAGTGGGAAACGGAAGTTCTCCTAATAAGAATGAAATGCAAGTCTAAATTTTCAGTTTTTCTCTGCCTACCCTTCTATGCGGGATAGAGCGTGAAGTTACAAGAAAAACCTTTTCCCGTTAATGATGATTTACATTTTGCGATGAATCAACAAAACATTTCCACGCTGATATATAGGTTAGGTAAACAGTAGGTATTTTTAGGTCGGAGCTAATTAAAGATACTCACAATGATCCATTGCTTCCACTGTCTCAGAGGAAATGATCGCCGGCTGTGGGCACCTGATTTTCTTAATTGCCATTTTCTTTTCCAAATATTTGTGGATTTTCATGAAATGAGGTTTTGAATTATAAATGAAGGATCTACATTATTTTTTTTTACTAATTTGAACGATATTACGACATAGTTGAGAATTATTGATGTTTTTGAATTTACGGTGTATCCCGCACACAGATTCGCACAAGGATCTAAGAAATTTAGTGTTAAGACATTCCGTTCCCATTAGGACATTTCCGTTCCCCACTTTCCGCCGGATTCTGGAGGCTTTGGCTGTTGACTGGCGTAACTCAATAATCTGCAAGTTTTGTATAAAAAAAATTACGCCTGTGTTAGAAACTCTCTGAATAATTTCATTAAAATTTTTAAACTGGGTCTCTAATCAAAAATTCCTACAAAGAACAATGTTTTCAGTTGCACCCATATAGACAGATGTATTTTTAATACTACTTTTATTAAATTAAAAAAAAAACAAATAATTAAAAAAAAACATTAAGCCATTATGTGGCCGTCGTAGCGCAGAGGCACAAGCGTGTAAAGTTACGATTGTGGGTTTGAATCCCATTAATATAATTAATATCTATTCATATTTTTATTTCTTCGCTCTAGTACCAAGACATAAGCGCGGCGTTATGTGATACAAATATTTGTTTGGAAAATTTAGGGGAAAATTGAGAACGGAGTGTCTTAAGACTAGATTTCCTTTGTCTACCCTTCTATAAGCGGGATACAGAGTGAAGCTAAAAAAATATTTCAAATATATTATTTACATTTTTATCTGATGTTATTTAAATGTCAATTTGATTATATATTGCTATTCTCGATTCAGGAAGGCATGACATAAAAGGTAAACATGTCAAAAAAAGGTTCTTTTACATTACAGGTTTGATGGAGTTATTATATTAATTAAAAAATATATATTTTAAGTATTAATTCGCTAATAACACTATAAATAGCCATAAAATTTATTATAATATTATCTTATAATTGAAATAATAATTGAAATTACATAATTCTTATTATTTTCGAAAAAAAAATTTTTAAAATATCTTATTATCGAAATATAATTTAAATATTTATATTTTCAAATTTTATAAAACTGCACTCTGTATATATAGTAACTAAAAAGAAGTTAAGTTAAAATAAACGAAAACGAAAAGTAGTAAGTAAAACAACAATAATAAAAATAAATATTGTTTATGAAAACAACAACGGCTTTAAATATGAATTTAAAGCCGAGAATATTTTAACTTAAAATTTAAAAATGTTAGTATGCACTCGGTTTTTTATTTTCAATAATATTTTTTAAATATGTCATGTACATGTAAAAACACCTAAAATTCAACTTCTTCTCAAACTTCAGACACATTTTAGATAAATAAATTAAATATAAATAAAAAAATACAATAAAGTTTGAGAAACAGATTTTTTTTGTTTACATTGTTTGTCATGCCATAATGAATCGAGTATATGTGTTTGTAATTTCAATTTTACAGTAGATCATCTATTCATTGTGGAAACATACTTTTTTATAGAAAATATAATTAATATTTTTGAAGCTTGCGCACCATTTGGAAATCGTCAAAGCGCTACGACTGGATAAGACGTAATTTTGTAAATAGATGGCTTAAAAATAAATAGATGCTGTTGCTTCTTTTAGAATAACAGCCACGTTACTAAAAAGATGCCCTGCTACTTTAATACTAAGCGAGCCACGTTTAACATTAAAATTGCCGTAAAATTTTCAAACTGCAAATTTAACACTACAATGGCCAAAGTTTTAGTAGCATCATCTGGGATAAATGCACTACAGCGCCTTAACGCGCGTTGGAAGTATTTATTAGAAAATTAAAGGATTTATGATGACTGAAGATATTTTAAATGATCAAAAATTTTATTATCTGGTGATTCGTCTGACTAATCTTAAAATTCAGGGTATAAATTGCAATATTAAATGTTCCTGTTTCCCCGACCATCCCCCGATCATCCCCCGGTCATGTATAAGCAAGTACTCATGATAATTTTTATTATTTGGGACATGCGCCCTCAAAAAATAAACTTCTACTTTAATAAAGCAGGGTAGACAGAGAGAACCTGGGATTTTAGTGTTAAGATACCTCGTTCTCATTTAGACACTACAGTTCCCTACTTTCCGCCGAATTTTAGAGACATTGCGTGTTTAAGCACGCAATTAGAAACAAAAGTAAAACTTATTTGTGAATTCCTTTTCTGGAAATAGGAATAATATTTCTTGTGACAGAAGGTTAACGCAGTAGGTTGTAGGTTCGATGTCCACTGGAGGACATGGAATTTTTGATATTTTCACCTGAGCGGTGTACGCCTACTTTTAAGAAGAAGTCGCCGGAAAATGGGGAACTGAGTTTCCTAACGTTCCTTCTATAGCAAGCAGCAGGGTACTGCTGTGTACCGGATACTGTGTATTACTCTAATGTGATAAATAAAATTTATAATTGATAATATTTCAAGTCAGGTTAAATATATGGAATTTAATATATTATAACGTATCTTGATCCGTAGCGTTTGGAGCTTCATTCTCTCTGATTACCCTGCTAGGAATCCATGGAGCTAAGTTAAGTTGATTACCTGCCAAACAATAAAAACAATAAAAATGTATACTGATAAGTTATCAGTATAAAAAAAAATTAAGTAATGGTAATAAAAAAAGATTGCGTAATAAAAGGTAGGCCTGGTATCAGTAGCGGATAAATAAAAAATAGAAACGTCTATGCCTTAAAATTTTTTATTAAAGCAACTTCTGTAAAAGGAGCTTACCAATTCGGCTGTATTTTTTTTGTTTCTTTTTCGTCTATATTACTTCAGAACTTTTGACTGAGTGAATCGATTTTGATGATTTTTTTTTTATTTGAATATCGAATAACAATAATAATATTCGCAATCTAATTCTGTCCATTTCTGGTAAGATTAACGATGAAAAAATTACATCTTAAATTTGCATTTAGTATATGTATTATAAATGGACTTATAACTGAATATTTCGCCAACCGACAATTATTTTTTTTATTGAAAAGTATACAAGGATAGTTTGATAAAAGTTTGGTTATGGAATCCGGTTGAAATTGAAGAAATATTTTTTTTTTGTTAAAAATTATAATAGAAAATATTAAATATTTCATTTCCTCTAGTAGGAATCGAACAGACATTTATTACGTTTACAGTCGCGTTTTAATATTTCTGGGATGTTATAACTACGTATCGTTAAAGTTTTATATTTATTTATTTCATTAAAGCAAGAGTGCGTGGTAAGGGAGGCAGGATGAGAGCTCAGTTGACTTTCGAGAAAAAATATCGCTATATGGAGAAAGGCCAACTAAAAACCATGAGAATCCGGCGGTTATGTGTAAAGAAGTCGATGACAGTAGAAAAGATAGTAATATATGTATATTTTTTTAACGTATGTCCTTTAATATTTTTTTTAAATAAATTTTTTTGAATCACTTTATTCTATAAAATTTATTTAAATTACTTTATTACTACTAAATTACTTTATTAAATATTTTATTGAGGCCAGTCGTGGCGCAGTGGAGAACGAAAGTGGGGAACGGAGTGTCTTAACACTAGGCTCCCTCTGCCTACCCTGCTGTGTGCGGGATACAGCATGAAGCTGATTTATTTTGATTTTATGAATCACTTTATTTTTAATTATTTCTGAATAAAACCACGTTTGCGTATAGTATAAAATAATATTTATATTTGGTCTCCCTTTTCAAAGTTAATAATAAAGAGGGTAAATTTAATAGGTGCCATCGTAAATCCGAATATAATCGTAAACTACAAATAAAGGGAGATTTTTTCAACTTTTATAGCCCAATCTTTGGGCTTTATGGCTCAGAATTTATGAATTGAAGTAGATTTTCGAGTTGTGATTAAAATTTATTTGTGAGAAGATCATTAAATGTGAGTTGATTAAAATTTGGAAAATAATTTTAAAAGTTAAATATGAATTTTAAAAAATATATATATTTTATATTAAGAATAAAACTTAGTCAATAAAAACAATTTTTGAATAAAACTGTAAATATAATTCTTAAAATTATGATGTACTTAATTTATAAAAATAATAAGTTTGCATATAAAAAGCTTTGAAAAGAAGAACAAAACAGATGGAGACCAGTCGTGGCGCAGGGGCACAAGTTGTGACTGTAAAACCGACTGGTTGTGGGTTCGATCCCCACTCGAGGAGATGAAATATTTACTTAAATATTGTGAGACCGTAGCGAAACAGTGGATCGGCTCGGATCGGATCGGATTGTTGGTTTGATCCACGCTCAGAGGAATAAAATATTTTATTTTTTTATGCTCTGGTATAAATGAATAATAAATAAAATCGTATCATTTTATTAAAATATATACTCGTATGTACGTATTTATTTAAATTTATGTTTCCATTACTTCGCTTTGGTGTCGAGGCAAAGCGCGGCTTTGAATTCTGCCACTCAACACGCAATGCCTCCAGAATTTGGCAGAAAGTGGGGAACGGAGTGTCTTATCACTAGGTTCCCTCTGCCGACCCTGCTGTGTGTGGGATGTGCGTGATATTTTTTTTATTATAGTAATCGAATTTCATATAAATACATTTCCATGTTTTACTTCGACTTATATATCTCTAGATATTTAATTACTAAAACCCATAAGCTGGTCTATTCGCTAATAATACACATTGTTCTTTCTCGATTCAAACAAGAAACGATTTTAAAACAATTGTTTAAATTATCCACGCAAAATTCCATATTATTTCTTTAGGAATAGAGGCTAAAATCACATACAGGGAGGTTTCTGTAGAGTCGTCGGAATGTGATAATTTAACGAAGCGCTCTCATTAGAAGTGAATCGATTTTGTTCTTCTGTTCAAAGCTGCTGTTATACAGTTTTTTTTTAAGTGGAAACACTTTTAAAGTGACCTCATACTTCAGTTTGGAATGTGAAAAAGTCAAATTTAGTGTACATCAGAACTTTTATGCCAATTTTGATTGAGTAGAGTGCTATGTAATATCTAGTTTTACTAGTAGTAACATTTGCTTAGTAAAATATGTTTAGATGGCCTTTAAGTGTTTAAATTTTTTTTAAAAAATATTTATAAGCTAACTAACGTAAATATTTTTTTTTTTTATTCTTTATTGCACAAAATTTAATACAAAAAAAAAATGTACAATAGGCGGGCTTAACGCTAAAAAGCATTTTCTACCAGCCAACCTAAGTCATGTGGGAGAATAGTGTGTAGGTGCAAAAAAAATAATAATAATAACAAAATATTAATATTCAAGTTACATAAGTATATGTAATAAATACACAATATTATATTTTATAATTATATACATGCTAATATAATATTAAATATATATGATACATACAATATATACAAACTAGTATATATATAAAATATAAACTACACAATTAATTTTGGATTTCAAAAATATACAGGAAAATAACAAAATATATTTTATTCATTCTTTCTTTCAGTTATTTAAATTTAATCATTTTAGTTCGGCGGAAAGTGGGAAACGAAGTGTTTTAACACTAAGTACACCTACCCTGTTTAAAGAAAGTTTAAATAGGAATTTGTGTTACAAAATACAGATACATATTATCCTCAAAAATACATATATATGTGAATATAACACACGCGTCGCGATTCCCACCCCGGAAATTAAATATTTCATGTTTTAATTTTTCGCGCTCTGGTAAAAAGGAAGCTGGAAGCAAACCGCGGCGTTGAGTTCTGCTACTCAAGAACGTAATGCCTTCAGAATTCGGCGGAAAGTGGAGAACGAAGTACTTAAATACTAGATTCCCTCTGCCTACCCTGCTTTGTGCGGGATACAGCGTGAAGCTGTATCATTGTATCCGCTACTCAACTTTGTCTACTCTGCTATAAGCGGAGAAAAGCGGGAAGACAAATAAAATCAAAAGAATACAGAATATATAATACAGGCACGACTCCATAAAAAACTACTTTTTATTTAGTAACGAAATTTTCCTTGCGATGTGTGACAATGATGTTAGTACATTAGTTACGTAGGCGCTGTAAAAGAATACATCGTAATTGAATGCAAAAACATATGGAAACACATATAAATATTATTACTTTTTGTGGAGAAAAATCTAGGGTAAATATATAAAAATTAAATATATAGCTATCGCTGTTTATAAAATAATTAGGTTAATTTGTTAATACCGCGTTAGGTTATAATTTTAAAATTATTTATAGAATAATAAAATAGTATGAGGTATGGTTAGTTAATGGTCATTGTGATGCTGTGGAACAGGTTTTTACTATAAAAGCGATGATTTTAGGTTATATATCCACCCGAGATAGTATTTATATTTAAAGTTCATATTTTGTCTACTCTGTTGTGCGTGAAGCTGATTTTTATTAAATGAAACAAATACTCTCAAAAATCATCAATTAATCATCACTTTATTTAAAAAGTTATTAAAATTACCATAAGTTATTGAGATATTACAAGAATTTTATTCTCAAATCGTGTTTGATGGTTAGTACTTCTATTAATATATCATAAAACTATTAATATACATTTAAAAAAATATATATAAAATATAAAAAAGTTGAATACAAAGATGAACCTTTTGCATTTTAAGTCCATACCAATAAAATCGTACATTTATAAAATAAAAGTGAATTTTGTTCTTGCATTACTGTGAAATGTTTAACATCTACGAAATATAAAATGCAGATGACTGCAAAGAACTTTGTATCGAACGCGAAATCCTTTAGAGAATAGGGTATTTTCCGTTTGAACATCTACAAATCCGGAGATATAGAACTCATCTTGTTTCGTTATAACATTTTTATACTGATTTATCGATGCTTACAATTGACAATGCAATTCAGTTTGATCAACGACCAAAAAAAAAAGCTTCACGCTATATCCCGCATATAGCAAGGTATAAGGTGTAAGAGGTAGTAAGAGGGAAGAGTTTCCTTCTGCTTACCTGGTCTTCCCTGTATTGAAACAGCCTCGGCCTTTCCTGTGTTGAGAAGCTCGGTTCCTCACTTACAGCCGATTTTTTCGAGGCATTTCGTATTCATTGGCAGAACTCAACGCCAGGCTTTGGTCTCAGAGTGAAGAAATGAAAATGAAATTAGATTGATTTTGTTCCTTCATTCTATTTTCATTGGATAGGATATACTCCAGATGTTGTTACACATAAATATTATGGTAATATAATTTTTTAAATAAAAAATATGTCTATACACTAACTATAAACGAACAATTATAGATGTATATTTTCACCTTGTACTAAAAGACGTATTTTCACCTTTTACCTAAAAGATTAAAATCCTTTTCTCTTCTTCTTTTATTATTCCTTTTTTATCTTATTAAAAAATCGAGTTACGGAGTAAATACACTGGTGACAATGATCTGACCGTAAAAGCCCATTTTTAATCAAATGGATTTCACTTTTAATTTAGTAAGGCCACGAATTTATCAGCTGCCTTACGAACAATGTCTATGTTTAAGGAGAATAGAATGTTTGTTTCGTTTTAAGGCAGAATTTATTAAAGATTTTTTTTCGGCATCGGCACTTATAGGGTTGAAACGACATAAAAAATTGGCAAAGGATTCTTCGTATTCATTAACTTGAAAATAAATTGTTTAAGGTGCAGGGTGGTTTTTACCAATTTATTTAAACAGTTTCTTTTATTATCAACCCTATATCGTCTACACGAATGTTTCTTTTTCATTGTTTTCCATTCCGACCATATCGTATTTTGTTTACGATGTCACATTACACATTCTTTTGATTGTTTTGATAGATTTTCGGTTTTTTTGTTGCTTTTCTTAAGTTTTACCAAAGGCAGTGAAGTGATAAAACACTCCGTTCATGTGTTAAGGCATTTTTTCCCCAATTTTAAAATTTTTATTTGTGTTGAGTGTCAACAGCTTGTTACCAGACCCACATAATGACAATATTTCATGCCCATAGTGGAATCCACAACCGTCGCATGAAACACTCTATTAGACGCTTGTACTAACTAGTACTGCTGCGCCACGACGTTCTATCTCTGTCATTACGTCGTATCCTTCCCTTCTTTGTCCCTTCTCCTGATACCATTCTGTGTCAATTAGTGAAAATCGTATCGAAATCAATTATTAGTTGTTACCATATCGTTGTAAAGCTAAAAAAAGAACGATAATATAATTTTTTGGTGTTAAGGTGAAAAATAGGGAATTAAGTGTTTTAGCGGCGGCGGCGGCGTTGAGTTCTACCACTCAACACGCAATGCCTCCAGAATTCGGCAGAAAGTGGGGAACGGAGTGTCTTAACACTAGGTTCCCTCTGCCTACCCTGCTGTGTGCGGGATACAGCGTGAAGCTGATTTATTTGTTTTTTAAGTGTTTTAGCACTGGGTACTCTTTGTCTGCTATAAGCGGGTTTTTTTTTCATTCTCTTCCCATTTACGACAGATACGTATGATGGAAGCGGAAAAAAATGTTTAAATATCTTATAATATGTATAAATTAAAAGTCTAAACTAACTTTTCTGCCTATTAAATTATTTATTTTTATCCAAGTTTATGTTTAAAATTGGGTATATTGACATAAATAAATTTATATGTAAGAGAGGCCATAGTGGCGTAGTCTACCGATGTTTCTATAAACACAATAGTTTTTAGTTTGATATATATTCAGATAGCAGTACGGCCTTGAGTTACACCACAACACAGGGACGAATTCGAGTGATAGGCAACTTTTTTGTACCTTTACGTTGTTATCCCATATATAGCAAGATAAGCAGAGGGAACCTGTGAACCTAGTGTTAAGAAACTTCCGATCCTCACTTTCCGTCAAATTCTAAAGGCGAGGCAAAGCACGGCGTTGAATTCTGCCACTTAACACGCAATGCCTCCAGAATTCGGCAGAAAGTGGGGAACGGAGTGTCTTAACGCTAGGTTCCCTCTGCCTACCCTGCTGTGTGCGGGATACAGCGTGAAGCTGATTTTTTTTATATAGATGTAAGATGTATGTTACATATAATATACATATATTACACTTATTTACAACACCATAACCCTAAAGGTAATAGATTGAAGACGACTAAAGGAAGGAAACACTGTAGACATGTGTGTTCGAAGGAAATTAAAAGTAGAACGAGTGACGTCTCGAAGCTCCGGTATTAAATAGCTATACAAGTCACTTTCTTATAACTTTTCCTTTCGTATATATGATATATTTTATTGATACTTTTTTATGAATAAAAAGAGAATTATTTCAGGAAAAGTCCGTTTACATTCACACTTTTTACAGTTACACTTTGTGCCCTTGCACAGTTTCTGGAGCCGAAGAAATTCTTTAAATTAAAGATGTTAGTCAGCTACCCCACATAGACCGAAAGAACTTCTTCAAAATGCCACCACCACCACACACCGCCACAAGTCTTCATCAACTATATACACCCTAACGCCTACAAAACCTGATTATTAGGATCATTTTCAGACACTCTAGTCAGCATCGCTTTAGGCTGCAATGACTTCCTGTAGAAAACAGTCAGAAACTCCACACTATCAGGCGCCTCTATTCCATATTTTCCGTTGAACTCAATAACCAAGGCATACATATATCATAATATATAACTTGGCTCTCATTTTACATTTATGTTTCAATGGTATATGCACACTACACAATGTAAAACTCCGCTTCGAAAGATTAGAGGACCGTATCTGTTAATACAGTATTATAAAAAAAGCTCAATTTATTCTACAGTTAATAAATAGATCACTTTTTACTTTACTTTTCAGAATTTTTAGATTTAGCATGTTGAGAGGCGTAACTCATTGCCGTGCTTTGTTTACCAGAGCGGGAATATTAAAATAATTTAAATTCTTGTGTAGAGATTGCAGTATAACTATCAAATTTACAGTCAAAACTAGCCTCATTGCGCCACGACGATCTTTATATCTCTGTGAAGGACGAAGACGAAGACATCCACCACTCAAGACAAAATGGCTTAAATTCTAATTTCTTTAGAAAATGTATAATTTTAAGTCTACACTTTTGCCAAAAAAAAATAGCTCAAGTATGCATACAGCATATATGAAAATTAAAGCAATAACAAAAACAAGGAAGTTCACGTGTAAAAATATTCGTATACTTTATTTATTCTCATTGCGTATTGACACGTAGCAAAAACCGACAGCATTCGATGTTTTGAGATATGGACTGAGGATGTCAGTGTTTGTTTGTTATATAAAAATATATTTTTTTATTATCTACTAAGTTTATTTTACTTTTGAGGTCATTGAGGCGCAGGTGAATGAAATATTTAATATTTTCATTTCTTCGCACTGGTGTCGAAGCCAAGCCCGGCGTTGAGTTCCGCCAATCAACACGAAATATTATTTGGGGAGTGAATCTGGAGGATTCGGCGGAAAGTGAGGACGGGAATTGTCTTAAAGGAAACGGAGAATCTTAACAGTAGGTGCCCATATTCCTAGTATGTGCGGGATAAAGCGTGAAGCTATAGGAAAACATTTTTTTTGTAGTTTATAGCCTAATTCGATAAATATAGATCTACTATTCAACATAAAAAAATTAACTCGTATGATGAGAATATGTTTAAACAAGCAAAATCTTCACAATATTAGTAGAAATATAACTTTCTTTATTATTTTTTTAGTGTCTCGCTGTATCCCTCCTAGAAAGGGAAAACAGAGAGAAAATATTTTTATTACTCATTCAGCTTCACCCTTTATACCGCGTAATAGGGGCAGAAAGAAAATGTCAAGACTTCAAGGCGTTGCGTGTCGGCTCAATTTTAAACTCAACGTTTCACTGTAGTACAGCGGGAAAAAGAAACAATTCGTAGGATGGACAACTATTTATAAATTACTTTTTTTTAGTTTCACGCTATATCCCGCTTGTAGCAGAGCCTTAAGAAAATATAAAATAATATAATAATAAAAAAATAAAATATTTCATTTCTGCAAATGGAAATGAACCCACAACCTATCGCGTCTACAGTCACACATTTGTGCCTGCACCACGACTAGTCTCTATTTTACAATTATCAACAGCTACGCCATAAACTATAGATCAAATTGCAAACGACAAGTGTTTTTGAGTTAATGAACTTAATGATTGATACTATAATACATAATTTCAGAAGTTGTTCAATTATAGGGAACCCGATCGGGGCCGATATTAAAGGAAATTTCACTTCAGCGATCAAAATCTGATACCGACCTGATACGTAAGTACCTCTTAAATTAATACCTAACTCGCAATACCATGGATATTACCACTAAGATCATCACTATTCCAAAATGGCATCTATCTATATTAAAAAAATGTGACTCTAAAACCGACTGATTGTGGGTTCGATCCCCACTCGAGGGAATGAAATATTTATTTACATTTATGTTTTCTTTTCAGCGTTCTGGAGTTGAGGCAAAGCGCGGCCTTGAGTTCCATCACTCAACACGCAATGCCTCCAGAACTTGGCGGAAAGTGGGGAACGGAGTGTCTTAATACTAGATTCCCTCTGCCAACACTTTTGTGTGGGATACAGCGTGAAGCTGATTTTTATAAAGCTTAAGAGTTTGTTTGGTTGAAAGCGCTAATCTCAGGAAGGCTTATAAATATGTATAAAATATGAATATTAAAACAAAGGTAAAAAACAGCGAAGGATAACATAACTGACTGTAAACTCGACGGTTGTGGCTTCGATTCCCATCTATGGAAATGAATTGTTTTTATTTCTTCGCTCTGGTTGAAGAAGATGAACGAAAGAGAAAGAATGAACATGGCGCAAAAAAATGATATAGAAAATCCTCACAATAAAAAAAACATAGCCATAGAGCCCACACAAGCCTAGCCACGTGCGAAACACTAGTTAAGAATGTAGAAATATCTAAATAGACATTACATATATTTATATATAAAAAGGGACGTATGTTTATAAGTTATTAATAAATTAAAACCTATCCTTTCCTATCAAATAACTATGTTACATATAACCATATAATATATAACCTATTCCATTCTATCATATAACACAACCTTTGAACATAGTTAATGTTATAGCAAAGTTTAGAAATGCGTTTAGTTTTGGTAGATTAATGGCTTGGTAAGCTGAAGCACTCTATTACTTACGTACCTTATTACTCTAAAACATGGATAAAATAAAAAAATCAGCTTCACGCTGTATCCCGCACACAGCAGGGTAGGCAGAGGGAACCTAGTGTTAAGGCACTCTGTTCCCCATTTTTTACCGAATTCTGGAGGCATTGCGTGTTGCGTGGCAGAACTCAACGCCGCGCTTTGCCTCGACACTAGAGCGAAGAAATGGAAATATATATAAAACATGGATGATAGTGATAAAGCTATATAAATCGGCATCATTATAGTAAGGAGTTAATAATTTGAAATATTGTGTTCATTTTCTAAATTATACCTGCCCTGCTACTTAACGTTGTATTTCTCATATAGCAGAGTAGGCAAAAGGAATTTTCACATTTTCCGCCGAATTTTTGAGGCATTACATGTTGAGTGGCGGGATTGATGGGCGCTTAGCCATTATCGATGTGAGAAAATAAAAATATTTCATATTTCATACTCACAAATGGGAATCGAACTCACAAACGTTGTGTTTACAGTCACACGCTTGTGCCTCTGCGCCACAACAGCTTCATTTTCCAAAGAAGATAACTATTTTTTGGTTCTGTAAAGGCATTCCGTTCACCACTTACCGCCCAATTTTCTAAACATTGCGTCCTAAGTGGCTGAACTCAATGCAGCACTTTGTTCTAACCAGAAGAAAGAAATGAAAATAATTTATTCCCTAGAGTGAGAATATAAATGTATATTGTGGCGTTTTACAGTCATGCTACAGGTTCCCTCTGCCTACCTTGGTATGCGGAAAATAGCGTGAAGCAGATTATTTTTTAAATCTGTGTTTTTAGTGACGACTATAGAAAGAACCATCTTTATTCACTAGGTAATAATTTTATAATTCTAAATGATTTGTTACAAATTTTCTTATGTTCAAATACGTCGTTCTTCAATAACTCGGTTATCGGATCTCATAAAGTTAACCACTTATTTGGATTCTCTCGGCCCAGTTCTCGTTAAGCATCACTTTCATGCTTATTTAAATATTTGATAATATCTATACTAATATTTATAAAGCAGAACAATTTGTTGTAATCACTCTTATCTCAGGAACTATTGGAAATTTTATTTTATTATTAGATAATCCATTTATCAGAGAAACCTTTCATATTATTCTATGTACTCCTCTGCACCAGTGGTCAAAGTTATTTTGTTCAAAATTATTTCCAATTGACCATATATTATAAATGTAACTGACGATGCAGAGAACAGAGAATATTTCGACGCTAGTCTTTCTCTACCTTCGCTGGTTATGGAAGAATCCCTTGACTCCTGTAGCCCCAGCCTGTGGGAGTTGAGGAGCACCATAAGTTTAGTGGGTAGAATGGACGGCCCAAATTCGGCGGTCCATGAGTCCCACCTAACAAGCTTAACTCAGACGGTTTACCCGTAGAAGGGTTTCCTCAAAAAAATCTCTGTCTATCCTGCTATGCAAGATAAGGAATGAAACTAAAAAAATAAAAACAGAATACCAACTTTATATAAGAAAATTGTTACTATTTTATAGAAGAAAACTTCATCATTTCAATAAACGGTAAGGTAGGTACTGTTTAAACTTTGTTCTAAAAGGTTTGCTTTAAAAATTATTTATTGCTTAAGACTTTTGCAAAATACGTTTACTGCGAGCGGGACGGTGGAATATTCATGAATGAATGTTATTATATTTTTACTATAAATTAGTTTTCCGTATTATTACGTAAAATATACATCTTTTCATTATAATTTTATAAAAAAACGAGTTAGTTGTTCAAGTCATATTTTTTTTTCTTTACACTTTATGCTATATTTCGCATACAGCAGGGTAGGTAGACGGATTCTAGTGATAACACACTCCGTTTACCACTTCCGGCAAAATTTAGAAAAATTTCGCGGAGGTGGAATTAAACTCTGCGCTTTATTTTCTTATCAAAGCAAGGTAGATAAAAGTATGTAATTCTTGTACTAAAAGTTGAATCTACAACTGTCGCTTTGACAGTTGGACGTTGTGCCACTAGCCTACGACGGCGTTGATTTATTTTCATTATTTTTGTAACTTCACGCTGTATCTCTTACACAGCAGTGTAGGCCGAGAGACTGAGTTCAGACCTTAGATTCTCCAGAGTAGCGGAGCTCAAAGCCGCGCTATACCTCTATACCAGAGCGAAGAAATGAAAATATAGAAAATTTCCATTTTTATTCTCGGGTGAACAGTTTTCGAGTGGGAATCGAACCCACAGCGTGCGCGCTACGTTGGAAATAAAATTAAAAAATATTATATATATTTGCGAGACTCAATATTTTCTTATTCTTATTTTTATTAAACTTACAAAAAAATCATCTTCGCGTTATATGCCGCACATAGCAGGATAGACAGAGAGAAGCTATTGTTAAGACACTCCGTTTCCCACTTTCTGATGAATTCTGGAGGCATTGCGTGTTAAGTGACGGAACTCAACGCCGCACTTTGCCTCGACACCAGACTGAAGGAAATATAAATTTGAATAAATATTTAATTTCCTCCAGTGAGGATCGAACCCAGAACCAGTTACGATTACAGTCACCGTGCCACGACTTGCCTCATTTATACAAATATGTAAAAATCTAAAAACTTACAAAATAACTTCCTCATATCCGCCCTAATAACTTGTATAGTTGGCTTTGGGGATCAACTGTTCTACCCCTGATTTGGTATCGAGGTCAGCCCGGTTTGATTGCGTGATGAATGGCGGTCGGGATTTCGTTGAAGGTATTGAAATATTTCATATTACGCCTTAAATTAGACTACGAATGACATATAAATATAGTTTTATGGAGCAATTTCTGTCGTTTTTTGGCTCATTTTATACCGAAATGATGTAAAATCCATATAAAAAATTATGACAGTGTGTAGTAGAGTGACGTAATGAATGTGACTTTAATTTATACCAATGAAAAATTATGATACAGATTGTAGTTAAATGTTATGGTTGTAGGTTCGATTTTCAACTTAAAGTAAATTATTAAATAAAAAAGTAAATTATTTTAATTTTCTCGCTTTGATAATGAAACAAAGCGCGGCGTTGACTTTTACCATTTAATGTTAAAAGAATGTCTAGAAGATTGGGCTGAAAGCGGATCTTAACATTAGGTTCTCTCTTTATAATGTATATGATATGCATAATGGAGCTATAAATTGTATGACCCTCAACTCAAATGGGTTACTAGTAACCTCTGAAGAATTCCAATATTCAGGACCTGGGTCCATCATCACATCAGCTCGTTGTTACCGTAATGTTGAATAGTCGCCTGAGCTACGTATAACTGCTATATTTCACGAGCATACAATTATAACAAATGATTTAAATTCAAATTCTTAAATTTTATTACACAGTTAGAACTTGAACTGATGAAAGTATATAAAAAAATCTCGAGAAATACTCTTGACAGACGGACAATAAAGTGATTCTATAAGGGTTCCGTTTTTTTCAATTTGAGGAACGGAACCCTAAAAATATTATTAAATCCCCAATTATTTTCTTCAGATTTAATGTATGGTTTTTATCATCCAAAGGTATACTTAAACGCAATGTAAGTTTCATAGCTAACAACTAAAAATGACGACTGAAATTCAATTTTTGCACTAAAATTTAACGTTTGGGCAATTTCTCGTCGACGAAAGCTTTAGTCGTGTATCTCGGACGATCCTTTGTTGCTTGCTTCATATTAATCTTTGTACATCTTTTATTGTTGCATTAGGAAGCTTAATTTTTAAGAAAATTACGTTTATTTTCTTTAAAATTGCCAATTTTACATTGTCAAGTATTTATTTTTTAAGTATTTAGCTTCACGCTCTATCCCGCACATCGCAGGGTAGACGGAGGGAACCTGGGAGCCTCGTGTTAAGACACTCCGTTCTCTAATGAAACACTGCCGTTTTCTACTTTCCTCCAAATTTTGTAGATATTGCGTGTTGAGTGGCGAAAATTTATGCCAAACTTTGCCCCGCTCCGAAGTGAGAAAGTAAAAATATTCAACATTTCATTAGATTCGAAATCGAAATTAAAAATATAAATTATTATTTGAACATACTTTAATTCTTTAAAAAAAAATTAATAAATCGCGACAGCATATATCTTCGTATAGCATTATCAATTTTTTTACTGTTTTATTATCGTATAGATTATTATAGATTTAGACTAGACTTTTAATTTAAATACTTTTAAATATTTATTTTACATTGATAATATTAATAATGTAGCTGAAATTTATATATATTTATTTTTTTTATTTAGTTAGATATTTTACCTAATAATAAGAATTTTCTCTACTTATTATTCAGTCGTTTAAGTGTCTTATTTAAGCGCGGTTAGATTTAAATTGAATTTTATAAATTCAAAAGAAAGAAAGAAAGAAAGGCATATATTTTAATAAAAAATATACAAGTTGTTTTTCAAGTCTGATTTGAAATTTAAAACACATGATTTTCAAAATATAATAAGGTAAATGTGCAATATGAGCTTTGATATATCGCGTTTAATTAAATTTATAGTTTTATATTTTGTTATTAGGCCGTTTGGATTATGAAGCCATTGTAGCGCAGCGGTACAAGTGTGTGACTATACACGCGACGGTTGTGTGTTCGATTCCCACCTGGGAGAATTAAATATTTCATTTCTTCTCTCTGGTAATGACGTAAAGGCATTGAGTTCTGGCACTCTTCACGCAATGTCTTCAGAATTCAGCGGAAAAAGAGGAATGGAAGGGCCCTCAGCCTACCTTGCTTTGTGTGGGATACAGCGTAAAGTTGAATAACTAAAAATATAATAAGTAATAAGATAAATGTACTATATGTACTTTGAAATATTATTGTGTTAAAAAACTAAACTAAACTAAACTAGCTTCACGATTAATCCCTAGCGGGGTAGTCAGAGAGAACGGAGCGCCAAACGCTACGGCACTTTGTTGTGTTATTTTATTCTAATTTATAATGTTATAATTCGCTATGTCAAAACTGTATAATTAATGGAAAAATCCCAGTCATTCGAAATTACATCGTATTTATACTTAGGTCCAAACTTTCCAACTTTGAGAAAATTAGTATTCACTTTAAATCAGCAATCAGGCCGTCTTTGTGCAACCTATCCTGATATCCGGGAACTCTGCTTTTTTAGTCAATTTTAATCACTACTTGATAAACTTGTTTTTTTTAACTGTCTGTCTGTATGTCTATCTGTGGTGTTGACACAGTTGCCACAGGAATACATCGATTCTTTAACAGTATCTTTTTAGAGTTTTTGTATTAGGAGTGTTTGATAATGTCAGACAGTTTTTCCCACTTACATTTAATAAAGCATAGGAACGAAAGTAAGACTATAGGACTATATATTATATATATAAACTATACCACCATTGACAAATCGTTTTTATTTCAAATATTTGTTTGCGTGATGTGTTTATTTTTCGTTGTCGCAGATCATTTCAAATAAAAATGACGATGGATGTAATGTCTTAAAGTCATCTTAAAAGTAAATTCATCTTAAAAGATGTGCAAAAAGTTATAATTGGAAAGACAGTGTTTCTTAAGTAGTTCCAGTAATGTCTTTGCCTATCCCGAAATGAACGGAAATGCCTCTCAAAAGTTAAATTCTTTAGTAAATCAAAATATACCAAATCTATATATACTAAAAATATTTTACTTAAGAAAACTTTACCGTACCACTTGTACGATATAATTTATGAAAATCTTAGCTCTTGAAGTAAACTGCTACATATTTCTGATTTAACGTCAGATAACCATAATTTTATTTGAATAGAGATTTCAGATACGATGTCTATTTCGAAATTTACTATTTTTGTATTTTTATTTTTATTTATTTCAAATTGGTTTGGTTCTTCAATTATGGCGTTCCGAGCGTGCCAGTAGAGCACATATCACTTCGCCAATGTCACGTTGTATGGAGAAAACACGAAGGAGGTTGTACGGTAAAAGAGATAATGTTACACAATAGGAGAATGCATGTTAAAAAAAAAGATCCAGTTAAAAATTGCCTTCACCTATAAAAAATAAGTAAAATTAATATATACATTATATACCTAACATAGATGGTTAGTAATAATAA
>JAATLQ010012840.1:42526-77271 GCA_013421005.1 Heliconius erato x Heliconius himera | reverse complement strand
GGTGGTCGGAGACGACGGGGAGGGGTGGTCCGGGGCCACGCCCAGGGGCGGGGTCGCAGCCTGCGCGGGATCATCACCCCTTCGATGCGCTGACATTCTTACCAACAAAAGACCAGCCACAATGCCTATGGTATATTCGAGATAAGTCTCCGCTTCCTATCTTATTATTCTCGATATAATATTTTGATAGTGATAACCATAACAGCTTTAGATAGATTTTTTTCGTTCTTACGTGTGTTCGTTGTGAATTTAGAAATATTTTTAATATAGTAGTACTGAGGAGAAGTATTTCTGTGATACATATTTTTTGTACATTATAACATTACTAACATTCAATGAATTATTCAATAGGTAATAATTACGACATATTTGCAAGAATTTCAAATTAAGTTTGTTGATAAAAAAAACAAGAAAAAAATCATTCGTATAGGTTTATCATATAGTTATATACTCATATAATTTCGTTTATATTTTTAATAATGTTGTTATAAAAAATATAACCGAAATTGAATAATATAAAATAAGTAATTAAACTAACTCTAATGTACATACAATTTATAATTTTTAGATTTTTTTTATTCTGATAAATATAAATTTAGACGAGATTTTAAGATACTACATATAGAACTGTGTTTTTAACCGACTTCTGTAAGAAAAGGAGGTCATCAATTCGACTGTATTTTTTTGTTTGTTACCTCCGAACTTTTGACTGGGTGAACCGATTTTGATGTTTTTTTTTTATTTGAAAGCTAGTGCTTCCCGTGTGTTCCCATTTTTTTCATCTATGATCTATTTCTGGCATATCTATCTATTAGAAAATCACATATGTCTTAAATTTGCATTAGGTATGTGCGCGACAAATGGACGAATAACTGAATATCACGCCAACCAATTTCGATGATTCTTTATTTAACAGGATACACTTCAAGGATATTTTGGTGAAAATTTAGTTAGGTTCTGATTATGGAATCCGGTTGAAATTGAACGAGTTTCTTTTTTTCGGTAAAAAATATAATTGTACTGTAATAGTTACAACGAAAAACATTGTTAACATTGTTATTGTCAGAAGTAAGATTCCTCATCGTTGCATTTCTTTTCAACCGACTGCAAAAAAGGGAGAGGTTTCCTATTCGCCCGAATATTTTTTATATATGTTCTTGTCAATATGTCAAAATGTTAGTTTGTACAAAAATAATATCTAATTAAGATTTTACATGGGACAAGCTCTAGCTTCTCGAACGAGTAGGTCGTTTGAGAAGCATTCTCTTAAGGTTTATCTATCTCATAAACCGTAAAATAAATTAATTTAAAAAAAAATACCGACTTCAAGCAACGAACTAAAAAGTAAAAAATAATTTTATATAAAGTAAAAAAGATTTTATAATTTTGAAGTCGGTGCCAAGTAAAACAAACAGGTAATTTTTATATTGTAAAAATGTTTTTTCAATTATTTTTGTTTAACAAAATCAAAGTATGCTTTACTTTATAATTTTTCACAAAGTAAACCGTACTTTGATTTTGTTAAGCAAAACTACTTTAAAAAAGATCTTTTACTCTTTACTTCGTTGTTCGTTTTTTGTTAAAATTTAGTCACCACTATATTATTAAAGAACTATTTAGATCAGCGGTAAGAGAGAATTGTGAATTGAGATCTTTACCTATAATACTAATATACTAGTTAACAGTTAGGTAAGTTATTGACTGAGTAGGTAAATTTATACCTATTTTTAATGTAATTCCATATTTTTTTAATTATAATCGATCTGAGTGTTATTATACTTAAATATTTACTATTAACCCTTATCGTGGCAAAAAAAAAAAAATTTAAGAAAAGCAAAAAAAATGTATATTGGTAGCTTCTTTGGGCTATAAAGAACCTCAAAAAAATAAATAAAAAAATCATGATATGAAAATTTTGGAAAAACACGATGTATACTATACTATACACTGCTACACGTACAGTGATTATCGCATTTTTAAGAATGTATATTATGCTATACATTGCTATGTTTTGGAAGAATTGTAATGTTACTGGTAGCTTTTAATATATACTAAAAGATTATTGTAAATAACATATTTTTAATAAAAATAACTAATTTGGTGGAAGTAAAATTGTTTAGTAAAATAAATCTTTCTTGAACAATGTTTTCTTTACAAAATAATTCAGAGATCCTATTGCTTGCGGTGTTGAAACTCCAAAAAACACTTCAATTCTTCACATAACAAAGATGAACCTTACATTATGTGTACATAGTACTTCCCTGGCCAGCTTTGCAGTACTTGCACATTTGATATTCGGTTATTTGCGGCCAATGGTCATATTTGTTATAACGGATATCATTGCATGGTCGTTAAGATATCATTTTTTTTCTATTTGCTTTGCCGGGAAATTGTCTAAATTTTTCACTGAAACGTTTTGACTTAGTAGTCTTAGATAAAGCTAAAACTATTTTACTTCCAACACCCATAGTCTTTTCCTCTTCAGTAAATGCGAAGCCTCTAAAAGTGTCATCTCCTGCGTAGAGCAAGAAGTCATAAATGATGCCAGACACACCGGCTCTAAGTTCTTAAAACCCCATTTACAAGGCTTATTTGTGTTATATTAACGTCGATTTTCTGCTTTTTCCCCTATTTACGGTATAACAATTTCGTCGTCGATACTAAAACATTCTCTTCTTTTACGGATAAACACTGTGTTCGAATGCAATCAATTACAAATCAGATGGTACATTTTCCAATGTGGATCCTGATATTTCTGCCTTCTCCTTCTTGAAATTGTGCTTCTCTATAATGAAAAGATAAATTATTTCTTCTGCTACACTGTATTTTTTTATTGAATGAATGAGGTGTAAGAGGCACTTCGGTGGTATCAACATAAAAATCACATGCATGCGTTCCTATCTCATCATCAAACATTTGTAGGAGGAGTAACATTTCGAGACTTGAATTTATCGATGGCGCTGGTGAACTTTCTGCTGATCCAATCATTCCAGCTTCATCTCTGCTACTAGCTCCGTCACTTGTGTCAGAGTCTGTATTCTTCTCAGGCACTAAAGATAAAATGCGCCTAGCTCTTTCACCCATAGCAGTCTCAAACCAAAGCAAAAACATGCAAGAAAACCGACACCAAAGATAAGCTAAAGCCATATTATATTATAAATAAATAATAATGTATGTTATTGTCCCTTTATTTAGGTAGGTAGTCATGTAGTAATAATAATAGTAGTATTTGTTGTGGGAATCGAGCCCACAACTTTGGATGTAGCTTTCTAGAACCACTATATCAACGAGGCAGTCAAACATTAGTATAACAGTCTTTTAAATTGAAATAAAATTGGTTTAGTATATAAGATACATACTTACAATTTAAATTTTATAGTAAAGTTCCAAAAACTATTGATCCTATTAAGTTGGCAATGTATATTATTCTATACACCACCAACGAAAGGTAACTTACTGCAACTGCGGCAATGTATAGTATAATATACGTTAGTAAAAAACACGACAAAAATATACTAAATCACATAGCGACAACAGCATATATATAAAAATATGTAAGAACAAACATTTAAGCATGTGTATTTTATAATAAACATACATATTTAGGAGTAGAAACATAAAAATAAAATAATACTTACCTTAGATAAACATGAGCGGCTCATCTTGACTATTGTTTTTGACAACAGATTTTAAATTATAACAGATAAACGACTATTTTAATTTTTAAAATATAAATAAATGTCTAGAAATTACATATGTTTAATAAAACTTAATTAAAAAATATTTTATAGCTATCGTATATTTTTATGAAGTTGTATGTATAGTATACTATACAAAAAGGAGATAAGGGTTAACTACTTTTTTAATGAGTTAGTTCTTAACTTTTTTCTCAGTATTTATTTGTGCCCTCCGGGCTCCGACATTATGAGATACATTTTCTCTTTTATGAAACCATTAGCCATTATATAGCCAAATAAATCAGTTTCACGCTGTATCCCGCACATAGCAGGGTAGGCAGAGGGAACCTAGTGTTAAGACACTCCGTTCCCCACTTTCCACTGAATTTTTCGAGGTGTTGCGTGTTGAGTGGCGAAACTCAATGGTGGGGTTTTGACTTGTTGCCAGAGCGAAGAAGTGAAAATATTAATAAATAATAACTTATTCTACAACAATCAAATCTACAACCGCCGCCTTAAAGTCACACTTGTAACCCTGACCCAGGACGTCTTCAATAAAAATATTATGTTCATTTATTAGAATCTTAATATAAATTTAAACGTGATATTTTATGAAGGTTTATGTCTCTGTCAAATTCAGGCAGTTGAATGCGATTGATGCATTTTGGGCCAGACGTTTTGTTTTTATACATAACAAACTGTTACCACTATACCCATAGTATAGCAAAGATAGTTTTTAATTTTTTTTAAAGTGTTATTCCACACTTAGGAAAGAAAAATACTTATTTAGAAAACATATAAAAATTTTAACGTAGCGGGACTTGAACCCTAACAACATAAATAAGTTGTAACGAACGTATAAAAATTTCGACGTAGCTCGATGAGAACGTATGGCGTAGTCAGAGCGCCTGTTCGGTTTCCAGGAGGCGCGGGTTCGAGTCCCGCTACGTTCAATTTTTACACGTTTTCTAAATAAGTAAGGATAGTTTTATGCGATCCCGCTTATCTCAGGAACTACTAGTTCGCTCATAGTTTTGATGTAATCCACACTACATCCGGACTACGTACATGAAAAAACAAAATTAGTGTTTAACAGACAAGACAATCTATCTGACGGGAAGGGTCTATCGTTGCTCTTGGACATCTGCGACGAACAAAGGGCCTTAGAGAGTGAACCATTTCAACTCTTTTAAGGTGAGAAGTTATGGACGTTCACCTGCCCGGAATAGAAGCATCACAGTTACTATGATATTATTTTAAATTCAATATTAACAATTTTTAAATCATGCGTTTATATAGTTACACCCAATGGATCCACTTACGGTTTTTTTGATATTTTACCATTTGCTGTAATTACAATCTATTTTATATGTGAACAAATCTTCTCGTCAGACTGAACGACTTCTGTAAACGTGGCATATAATATTTTTTATATATTAGCTGGTTTTATTAAATATAAAACACTACCCAGTTTGCATCTCCTTCTTTGTTGTATGTATTCTTTTAGAGCTCCATACTGGTCATTACTAAATGATGATTTTAATTTTAAAATTGATATAGTTACTTAAAGTACCTATGCTGAAAAACTTACTAATGTGTTCAGCCATTTTTAAGTTTTAGCAAGAATAAAAATTCAAAATTTAATTAAATCAGCTTCACGCTGTATCTCCTTCTTTATTGTATGTATTCTTTTAGAGCTCCATACTGGTCATTACTAAATGATGATTTTAATTTTAAAATTGATGTAGGTACTTAAAGAATGCTGAAAAACTTACTAATGTGTTCAGCCATTTTTAAGTTTTAGCAAGTATAAAAATTAAAAATTTAATTAAACCAGCTTCACGCTGTATCCCGCACACAGTAGGGTAGGCAGAGGGAACCTAGTGTTAAGATACTGCGTTCCCCACTTTCTGCCGAATTCTAGAGGCATTGCGTGTTGAGTGAAATATAAATTTAAGTAAATATTTTATCTCCTCAAGTGGGGATCGAACCCACAACCAGTTGATTTTACAATTACACTTTGTGCCTCTGCGCCACGACTGGCCTCTCTTTAGCAAAACTAATGAACAGAAATTCATTTTTATATCTTATACAGAGGAAGATGTACAATTATCTGTACCAGAGTGAGATCCCAAAGCCCCCATCTATGTTATGCGCTTCTACTTTAAAATATCTATTTGCCTAAGGTTTTTATTACCTTTACTTATAATTATTATTGTATTTATAATGATCCTCAAAATTGCAGGACTTTTGTTTTTTTCTGCTTTGCTTGTACGTTCAGAAATATTTATTTGCATAGCATATACTCGAGAATTTGATGATTTATAAAATCGTATTTTCATGGAAAGCTGGGCAGTGTAGCCTAACTAAGCAGAATTGATGTATTTTCCTTCAAAAAGCCCATGTGTTTTCCTCAAAAAAATTACGTAATTTTTTTAGTAGATTGGTAGGTAGGTGGAATAATCATTTTTCGCTGTGTTTACTAAAATATGTCGAGCAACCAAACGGTTATTGATTCCAGATTTATTTTTGCATCAGATTAATACAAATGTTCGAGATATTTTAACATAACTTTAAAACATACAATTTCTAAATGGAAATGACTTATAGGATCGTAGCAACCTACTATACCTTAATAATAGGTATCTAGGTAATACACGTCCTGTAGAGTGTACTCGGAATAAAAAAAAATATGAACCTATACTCGAATAATTTTATAATACTTAACCTCTAAAGAAATGGTTCCCAACCAGTGGTCCGCAGAAGCCGAAATATCGTCCGCGAATGATTTTAATTTTAGCGGGTGGTGAGGCGTTGGTCACCGCGCAGTGAGTGAGAGAGCATGCTGCATGGGTTATAGTAGCTCAGGTATGAGGAGCCGCCGCGTCTGTTAAAATAGAAATTATTGCGACGAACAATAACAAACTTTAAAATAATTACACAGTAATTCATTGATTTTATTAAATAAGTATGCCAATTCACGTATGGAAGTTATGACGTCGTAGCGTATGTTTTTGACAATCCAAAAAGTACATTTGAAGTTCGTAGTATGGGATTGGATTAGTTGTGAACAATCCTATTGAACGTTTATCGTATGTAAGATATATGCAATCAATTACCTACGCTTTGCGCTAACATTTGTTACATATGAGTATCAGTATAGAAATTAGTTATAATAATTCGTTTTACTTAACTATGTGAGGACGTGAATCGTTGCTGACTGTTTTATCAATTCAATTGAATTTATAAAATCTGCAAATAGTAGGTAAGTGAATATTAATATTAAAAATTAATAAAAATTTGAACGTAGCGGGAGTCGAACCTGCGTGTCGTGGAAACCGATCAGGCGCTCTGATTTCGACATAGCTGATGAGAACGTATGGCTTAGTGGTCAGCTACGCAATGCCAAAGTATCAATCTTTTTACAGATCATTGTCCCCAACGACTGAAACGGCATGTTATGTTACAAGCTACGTTGAATGCGATCAAATGGTTCAAGCTGATATTGGGGTACAGCAGCCTAGACAAGAGAATAGTACTCCATATGAGGCTGAACCTGAGCCAGGACCAGGGCCAATCGGTGATTTGGCGTTAAGTACTGTCTCGCTTTGCCGATACCCCAGTTTCTTTGAGGAAAATTTGGCCTTGATTTCCAGATAATCACGATACTGGCAGTCACTCAAAACACTAAGGTCCAATGAGTTGATAATGGCCGCGGCTTAAAGAGGAGTATTCTGGAACACTGATGACCTGGTGATAAATAGGTTGTTCTTAATGATTAACGTGCAAATTTGTGTCTTCTTCACTGTGCGTTCATCTGCATAGCAATATATGTGGGAATCCTCTAATATGTAATTAATATTCAGAAAAAAAAGCATAGGGGATACAACGAAGCCTTGGGAGACGCTAGTGTTCACGAGCATTATTATGGGCAAAAACCCATCCACAGCGACCTGGATGCTGCACCCAGTGAGAAAGCTCGCAATACACTTGCAATGGCAAATGCCGTATTGACGGTCATTGATCAATCAGTGCTCCTCCATATAAATCAAGAGCTGGTATAATATACTGTTCCGGATGTGAAGTCAGCAAAAGGTCCAATAAGGAGGCATTATGATAGTACGCATCCAGCCAATTGAGACCATCTATTCGCCATTACAAGGTCAAATACAACCCGCGTGGTCTTTGGTGACCCAAGCCAACTGTCATTGTGCACATAAAAATCGCCAAGTATCACGAGGTCAGCTGGATATTGAAGATAGGCAGGTGTCGCTTGATCGGGCAATCTAAGTCTCTGTCAGAAATAACAAAGCCGGCCGTGCCGAATCAAGATGATGGTGGACGGGACTCAGGTTGGAGTGTAGACTCTTGATGTTGCAAAAGTCCACGTTAAGCGTGGTAGGGATCGCTATGGAGAGTACGCCTCGTTTCCTTTATCCAAAGCACGGTATTGTGCCTTTCCCAGAATTCAAATAGGCCGACCTGAGTTAAAAGACTTGGGGACGGATTCTCCAGAATCAGAGGTGCTATTACCCCAGTGTTATCTCTCAAGATACACTACCCCAGATATTCTGGGGAGGAGTTTGGGTGAAGGAAGAAATCTCAGAAATCTCAGAAATTTCTTACAAAACCTCACGGTAGTCGAGTACCACGTGCCGTGCCTCTAAATTGTGGGGACCTTTAAGCTTGTGATGATATGCTGTGCGGTTAAAAATTCGATGGCAAGTACCAGGTCCAACAGTTCCTCAGAATATTCCCCATGATAAGTGCGGTAAAGGACGTGTTTTTTATCAACTAAAACTTTTTAAAAGCTATTTTTTTAGGTTTGGACCCCATGTTCTGCATCCAGTACGGTGGGTAAGGGAATTAATAGTAAGACACTCTTTTTTACACTTTCCGCTCAATTTTTGAGACTGTGTCTTGATTGGTTTTTTATTTTTTTTTACACTTCTATCTTCTCTGGAATATTTAAAACATAAATGTAATAATAACATAATATATACATCATATTTATGTTACTGTGTTATTGAAATCTTTAAATGAGCTAAAAATGAGGGATATACATTTAATAAACGATTTTAATCAATTGTTGTTATTTGGTAAATAGCGTTTCTATGTTGTTTATGTTACAATTGATTGTGTGAGCTATGTCGATGACAATATTTTACTAGGTGACTGATAATTTTGAATTCAGTTATTTGTACACGAATATATGTTGTTATTTTTTTTATTTATTGAATTATTACAGGTGGAAGCCGTGGCCTGTCAAATAACTGCGTTAAGTAAAACTGTATTTTGGATGGTAGCAAATTCATCTATATCATCTTAAGTGGTTGGCCCACACAGAGGAACGAATTATTTTGCGAGTAGGAATGGAACAACATGGCTTTAAAATACATCTCTTTTTTCATAAAAAATTGAATTATTCAAAAATTAAATTATTAGTCTGTACCCAGTACGTGTAAAATAATAATACATTTTTCTAGTCATTACCCCCTAATAATCTGTCAAACATATAAGTTTAATGCAGCTGGCAACATTGGTGTAAACTTCATATTAATCATTGACGTATGAACATGGTACTTCGGAAATAGGTTTACGTGTTATTTTAGCATTTGTCACAGATTTTACTTTCAATTTATAAATTAAAAAGTTAACTACGTGTCTTTCAAGGCTTAGAGCGAGCACTAGATTATTTCTATTATACAGGGTACATTGATAACGAACTATTATTACTTAAAATTAAGTTTTAGATTTCCATTATTTTAATAAACAACAATGGCTATACAAAAGCGGGAAATTCAGTTTATATTTTATTCCGCTTCTATATTTCTCTGTTACTTTGTGTTCGGTATGTTACAAGAAAAAATAACAAGAGGAAAATATGGTACCAATGGTGAACAATTTACCTGCGCTCTATCGCTTGTTCTAATTCAATGTGTAGTTAATTATATATTTGCACAAATTTTAATGGTAAGCTTTAAGTAATGATCTTTTTTACATTATCTTAATTAAGAACTTTACTTATGATAAAACTAAATTGTCAAAATTGATAAAATGTTCGGAATAATAAGAAATAAGCACATTTAACTATAATAATAATCCAACACTTTCAGGTCTCTTGGAAACATGAAAAAGATACGACACGAACCATTTACTATTTTTCCTCAGCTACAACGTATTTATTGGCTATGGTGTGCTCAAATATGGCATTGCAATGGATTAACTATCCCACACAGGTACTTCATACTATGTTATTTACAACAGTTATCATAAACATAAAAAAATCCATATGGATAAAACTCAACAATGCATTTTTTGTTATTATTCCTATAATAATATTTTCTTTTTGTGGTTGTATTTTGTAATAAAGAAGAAGGATAATAATCTCTTAAAAAAAGCCTTTTTACATTTTTATAAATTCAGAAGTTTTGTGTACAGGGTACTTCAACCCTATATTGTACTATTTCTTGCTAGATGACTTGTGATATGGGTCTGATATATTTTACATTATTTTCCTATGCAAAATATCTCATCTCTCATAGGAAATTATATTGTCATGCTATCATGAACCTTTGGTATTGAAGGATAACAAGGATAAAGAAAAAATATTTTAAAGAGAAATGCAAGACTGCATATCCTCTACATTGAGTTGAATATTTTCATCAATATAATGGTAACATTAAAACATCTTAAAGTGCACATTTTTAGTTGCTATTATGGTGCATTGTGATAGTACTTTACAATAAATGCAATGGTTGTAGGTTCAATGTAATGTCTCGAAAATTTGGCAGAAGGAGTGTGGAATAGAGTGCTTTAGCAATAGTGTAGTACTGCTGTGCAGGAAAAAGCATTGTGCCACTTTTCTTTCTTTAAATTATCATTAAAGTATCTTAATAAATTATTTTCTATTAACACTAAATAACTTATATAAATTTTCAGGTAGTAGGTAAAGCAGCAAAACCTATACCAGTTATGGTTCTTGGTGTTCTTATTGGTAGAAAATCGTACCCCCTGAGGAAATATTTCTTTGTATTCCTCATAGTAGTTGGGGTAGTTCTATTTATGTACAAAGATCAAGCAAAGAAAGCAATTGATAGTTCCTCTAGTATGGGAGTTGGGGAACTTTTACTGATCTTGTCTTTGATAATGGATGGTTTAACGGGTGCAGTACAGGTAAATACCATGTTTCCCTTTATTTTTTCTATGATTTTAAACTGAGGTTATTGTATTTTGATGGGAAAGCATTTGACAGTTAAATAATGTTGAGCGGTTTAATGCTCACTCAGGGCATTAAACTAAAAAGGCAAACTGTGGTGTCGAGTTCAGCCACTCTATATACAGTATCTATTGGAATAAAGCGTGAAACTCAAAGACATCTTAGGTGGGTTGGTTGGTTGAATTAAAATAGAATAAATAATGTTTTATGTCAAATGTTTATCTTAATGTAAGTGGCCATCCATATTTGTGACATCACATTTTACAATATAATATATATTTAAAAAAAAACCAGCTTCACGCTGTATCCCGCACACTGCAGAGTAGGCAGAAGAAACCTAGTGTTAAGATACTCTGTTCCCCACTTTCTGCCTTATTTTGGAGGCGTTGAGTGGCAGAACTCAACACCGCTCTTTGCCTCCTCACCAGAGCAAAGAAATGGAAATATAAATTTAAATAAATGTTTCATCTTCTCGATTGGGGATCGAACCCACAACCAATCGATTTTACAGTCACACTTTGTGCCTCTGCGCCACAACTGGCCTCCAAACTAATCTAAGGTTATTATGACTAGTTGAAGAAAAATAAGTTATTCTTAAATACATTTTAATAGGTATTTAATGTTATATGTATTATGTATTCCAGGAGAGAATCAAAAGTGAATCGTCTCCAACAGCCTATTCTATGATGTTGAACACAAATCTTTGGTAAGTACTTAATAAAAAACAATATAGTAATTTTATACAAATAGTTCATTTAAATTAAAGCATATATTGATCACTTTATGAATATTTATCTTATCTACACATATTATAAAATTGTAACTGATCGCTGTGTGTGTATGGAAAATCTACTGTCTGTGCGTTTTTGCAAGCTAATCTCAGAAATGATTTATCCAATTTAAAGTCTTTAAAATGATAACGTTATTTGATCAAGAAAAAAAGCAAAGCTACAAGCGGTCACAAGTAATTAACATATAAATTATATCTTGAAAACATTTTAATCATGTTCATCTTCTTTAACTTATTTCTATTATAACCTACTTCAATACAAAATGTTTACATAAATTGTAACCTATGGGTTATTCTGATGTATAAGCTATATTACTGTAAAGTTTTATCTAAATCCGTTCTGTAAAAAAAACTTTCAAAACACGCTTCCATCTCCAGCTAAAAGGCCGGTCCCTCTGGTGATCCGTACGCTTATTTGTCTTGTCTTTTTCCATACACAAAAAAGAAAGTGATTTATTAGTAGGATTATGGGATTGGAAAGCCTATACATTACAAATATGTACTCATTATATGCACATCATTATGTCATGAAATGTTGAATGCCTTAAATATAAGGATGTTGTTGAATAAAATGTTTTCTGTATGTGATTTTAATATTTATTTTGGGTTTTTATGATAATTTTGGATATTCTATCTACATTATTTTAATTTATTTATACTTACGCTGTAAGATGTTACGGTAGACAGAGGGAACCTGGGAACCTAGTGTTAAGACATTCCGTTACCACTTTTCGTCAAAAAACACGCATGTTGGGCGTGGCGAAACTCAATGCCGCACTTTGGCCGTTTCCAGAGTGAGGCAATGAAAATATCAAATATTTTTTTTCCCGAGTGGGAATCAAACACACAATCGTCGCGTTCACAGTCGCACGCTTATGCGCTTGAGCCACGGCGACCTCTGAGTTGAATATTATCTTATACTATTGTGCTGCAAATGCTTGAATTACATTTTAATTTAATATTTACTTTGATTTTTCTTCTTATTTATATTTTATTCTTAAATACTAAGATATTTTGTTGCTTTTTTGACCTATTATTTTTTATTGCTCGATTATTTTTTTTTTTTGTTATTGCCATGCGACTTTTACAAAAATAATACATATATTTTTTTAACGACATCTTTTTAGAAATTGTACAATTTTACTCATTAATTGGGCCAGTCGTGGCGCAGGGGCACAAAGTGTGACTAAAATCGACTGGTGGTGGGTACGATGCCCACTCAAGGGATTGAACCATTATTTGTTAATATTTTTAATTTCTTCGCTCTGGCACCCAGGCAAAACCCCGGCGTTGAGTTCCTCAAACACTAGATTCCCTCTGCCTACACTGCTGCGAGCGGGATACCGCATGAAGCTGATTTGATTTTTTAAATTATTTTAACAACTGCAAAAGCTAATTATTTGAACTTAACCTAGCTATGCTGGCACATTTCACCGTCACAGTGTATTTATTTTATTTTTTATTAAAAGATTTTGGTTGTTTTATGATATTATTCATTGTTTTTAAATCGGAAGAGATGTTATCAGTCTGGTGTGTTTAAGTATAGTTATGTATAAACTAACTGAGTAGTGCTGCATGCGAACTATATTTTTTATTATTCAACAAAGACAATCTCTAATGTTGAATAAAAACTACAACTGTTATATCATTATATTGTGTCATTGTAATAATATTATTTTTTTGTTTTTCAACAAAAGCAATTGATTTTCTATATATGTGTTCCATTTTTAATTTCAGGTCTTCCATTATTATTTCATTCGGTGTTTTGTTGAGTGGTGAAATCTTCAAATTCATCGCATTTGTTACGTCTTATCCGGAAATTGTTGTATACATAACTGGCCTTGCATTGATGGGAGCTTTGGGTCAACTGTTCATATTTTATATGGTAAGCACTAAGTACACAAAACGCGAATTACTTAGAAATTAGATTGTTGATCAGATTTCCATGTTTTCTAACTATCTTTTTCCATACTTAATATGAAACAATATTTTAACAAAATGTAAAAATATATTTTTAAAATATGTAAAAATCTCTCGTCAATTGATCATTCAAAGCAAGCAGAAATTCTTCGTGTAGCAAAATTTTTTTTATCTTCATACAGACATGCTAAAATTATAAATAACTTTAACAAGCTTATAAGAATTTCGACGTAGTTTTATGAGAACGTATATGTAGTATGGCTTAGTGGTCAGAATATTGGGATGGTTTTTGTGAGACGGGGAATTACTTCCTTCTCCTTACTGGGGTTCGAATAGGCAACCATCGCGCTTACAATCCTTTTTCCCACTATATAACAACGGCATTAAGTGCAACGTGTTGTTAATTATTTTGGCTAGATGGCTCACATTTGCAAAAATTTAAAGTGTCGCGCAACCTAGATGGCGCTATACAGCAAAAATGGAAAGTAAAACTATAAAACTATAGGAGAACGAAAAAAAATCAGAGATTGATAGACATTATTAAAATAAAAAATATTTTTTTGTATTATTTAATGTGAAAGCTGTATTCGGAACGTGCGTGTATGGCGGGAATATAGTAAACGATCGCAGCACACGCCGCGACAAATGTGCAACAATAAGGGCCTATTGAAGTTTGTCAGTTTTATTTTTAAAATGGGGCATATATTGTTGGAGTGTAAACTGCAAAAATAACAGCAAATAAGTGTAAGTTTTATGTTTTTCCTAAAATGGTCTGGAAGCTAGATCAAAGATTTAATATCCGATATTAGACATAATCTTAAATTATAATAATAAGTTAAGTTATTTCTATTCGCGCTGTATTTTTTAGGATATTTATTAATTATTGTTTTAGTTAGAGACCGTCGTGGTGCGGGTGTGACTGTAACGCGACGGTTGTGGGTTCGGTCCGCACTCGGGGGAATGAATTATTATTTATTATTATTTTCATTTCTACTCAACACGCAATGCCTCCAGAATTCGGCAGAAAGTGGGGAACGAAGTGTCTTAACACTAGGTTCCCTCTGCCTACCCTGCTGTGTGCGGGATACAGCGTGAAGCTAATTTAATTTAATTTTTTTTTTAATTTTCATTTCTTCGCTCTGGCACCAAGGTAAAAGTCCGGCGTGGAGTTCCACCACTCAACACGCAAAGCCTCGAAATAATCAGCGGAAAGTGGGCAAACGTAGTGTCTTAACACTAGGTTCCCTCTGTCACACCGACCTAAAAATCTTTTAGTGTAGATCCAAAACTCGGCGACAAAATTTGCAATAAACATTTCATAGGAGGTAAAAAATGAGACTCACAAGGAAATTCGAGTTATGTTCCCACGATATTCCCTAAAATATATCGAAAAGAGTAGGAGATTTTGGTGGTATTTCATCAATAAAAACAATTATGAATTACTAGACATTGCTGGTGTGTTATTTAGTAATTTTGAGTTTTTTTAGCAAAATAAACTGTGACAAAATGTACAGTTTCATTCGCCTTCAGTATAGTTTGCGGCTAGAAATTTATTTTCTGTTTTACCCTCTCAAAATCAAATTTTATAAAAACTTCCTATACATGTAATATTAACTTTATTTTGTAGGAAGTAATAAGCAATTGCCATTTACTATTTGACATAAGCTCTATAGTTGCGTTTGCGAGATGGCGCTACTTTCGTGCACGTTTCCACTATCAATATCAAAATCAAATCAGCTTCACGCTATATCCCGCACACAGCAGGGTAGGCAGAGGGAACCTAGTGTTAAGGCACTTCGTTCCCCGCCTTCCGCCGAATTATGGAGGCATGGCGTGCTGAGTGCCGCCTGTCATCGCCGCTCTTTGCCTCGACACCAGAGCGAATAAATATTATAAATTTAAATAAATATTTCTTTTCTTCGAGTGAGGATCGAACCCACAACCGTCGCGGTACAGATACACCCTTGTGCCCCTGGACCACGACGGCCTCTTATCCTCCTATATAAATATTTTATAATATAATCGTTTTAACTAGATGGTTCTCATGTAGCAATGTCATCGACTCAGTGACTTTGCAGGTTCATCGTCTTACAAATTTTTCGTTGAATGGATATGAAAAATGAAAGTAAAACAATGCCGCGCTTTGTCTTGTTATTAGGGCGAGGAAATAATAATTTAAAATTATGAATTTCCTCTAGTGGAAATCAAATCCACAACCGCCTCGTTTGCAGTCCACGCCACTGCGCCACGATATAATATTATGATATATTTCAGGTGGCTCAATTTGGTCCTCTCCCATGCTCCGTTGTGACTACCACTAGAAAGTTCTTTACTGTACTGGCCTCCGTCATTATATTTGGCAACGTACTACACTCAAGGCAATGGCTCGGAGCTATATTAGTATTTACTGGTAAGTTTCTGTTAAGTTTGTTGATCCGGACAGAGAAAACTTTTTTATTAACACATTTTAAAAATATTTTATTATTAAATAAAAATATCCAACACTTATATCACTTAATGATATTGTAGTTCGCTTTACATTTAATATGTAGGTAAAATATGTCTTTTTATAATGATAAAAAAAGAATATTAATTTTAAATATGATTTATACAATAAAAGTACAAACTAAACACAATCTTAAACAACTACAAACTAAACACAATCTTAAAAAAGGTTTTGTGATTTTTTATTTTATAACTTGAGGCTTTGTTAGGAGCTATTATTTATTTATTTAATAGTCTTTATATATTTTTTCAATTTTATACTGTGCCTCTATTTGTTTTTTTTTATAGCTATGTAGCTAGCTGCAATGTGAATTCTTTAAATAGTTTAATATAATTAATTTTATGTGTGTTGATTTCAGGTTTGTTTTTGGACATTTTCTATAACAAGGGGAAAGCCAATAAGAAAACTATTAGTAAATAGTATATTTTTTTATAGAACAATTATTAAACAAGACTTTTATATATGAAATGTTTTATATATTATATTAAACAGAGGTGATTAACGCTAGTGAAATAATATTTTATTGCAAGTGCATAAAAACCTTACAACCTTTATGTCTTCTTAGTGAAAAATCTACTTAAGCCATTCCTGATGCATATATACAAATGTTAGGTTAAACTATCAACGAACTGACCAGAAAAAGACTTTTTCAGCTATTTTATACATCGGAAATCTCTCCATAGTTTGCTATAAGGTTTCGGCTTAACGAGCATTATTGCCAATTCATTTTTAGAACGTACATACAGTACGGTCGACGAGTCGTGGCCGCTCTGCAGTTAATTGTAGACGGCTGCTTAGACTTAATTTTAGGATTTTTTTTGTTAATTTCTCAATAGTTCAAAAAGCGTCGACTTGTCCACCGTACTGTACTTCGAAGCAGGACCTGGTAGACTCATTTAGAATTTGGTAGCAGTGGTTCTGTTCTAAGCTGCTCACTAGTGATGTAAGAGGAGGACAGGAGAAGAAAGGTCCGTCTCCATATTTGTTTTGTTTTAATTTAAAGTGATATGTATGTGTTTAAAACAGAGAGCAAGAATGAACTGACAACTGACTGACATGAACTCCTTTAAAGTTTTTTAGTCACTAAATAAACTAACTGAATACCAAATAAGTACCAAAATACTGCTTAGTAATAGATTCAAGAAATAAATTTGACACTCATCACCTATAAGTAAAGAAAATATGATGTATTTTTTATTATATTTATATTATGATTATATTAAATAGATAAGTTAGTAAACGTTTAATACAATTTACATTAAAATAAAATTTCGTGAACGAATTTGACTTTTACTTTCTAACATTTTACATGAATACTTTGAGTGTACAATTATAATGATTAATATGTTTATTAAATTAACTTATTTAAACTATGATTTACCACCTTCTCTTTTATCAGAGAAGAATCTCTTTTATCAGCTTTAATTGACTCAACTATTTGAATTCTGATGGGATATACGAAGGTTGCTAAAAATGAAAAATAGAGAATTCTATAAAGTACAATAGATGGAGAGACCAGTATACAATGGCTGTTTTGATAATGTTAAAAAAATGTGGATGACTGTCACCGGATGACCAGAATGATTTGGTCATGTTGTATTTAACTCATACCAGTAGGTGTGTTGTAAAGTAAGTATATCACATCAATAGTTATATCGTTTTTATGGTTTAATAATATATAAACTTTTTTAACCTTTTGCATAAGAAAATAAAAAGAAAAACATAAACCAAACCTAGTAGTCAATTTTGTCAAGAGTCACACTGGAAAAATATCTCTCATCACATGTTCGGGATAAAGCGACTCAAAATATCGCAAAATATCTTTGCGTCAGAGGTATCCAGGGCAAGCTTTGTGGTCATACCTCTTTGAAGGAGAGATGGAGAAGCTATGTACTTCCACAGCTTCATATTAGTGCGTTGTAGTTAAAGTTTTTAAGGGTTATAAAAAGACACATCTTATAAATACATTTATTTCTTATGTTAACATATTTTTATATAGCATTGTTAATGAAGCAATGAAATAATATATTTTTTTCTATTTATTGAGCTGAGTGAAGCAATGTTCTTATTGATCAAAAGTGTGTTTTGTTGTCATGCTACTCCTCCTAGATCGTTAAACCTACAGCTCTGAAATTTTACAGAAACGTCGTGGACGACACGGTGTTCCCAGTTTAATAGTTTAGTGATAATTGTAATTGTAGTTTTTGAGCAAATGGTCAAAATGTGTTCCATAGAGTTAAGCTGTGGAACTTTTTGAAATTCACGTGTATAGATTGAACTTTGTCTAACGTAACCCAGCGCGTCCGAACAAAACCGAGAATTTCGCAAAATTTTGTGCAACATAGCTTCGCTCAGCTCCACCCGCCGTGCACAGCATGTGGCGGATCTTAGTATACTATTTAGTATTCAGTAATTTATTATATAAATATATTTTTTATTATTTTTGAAAAGTTATTCTATCATAATATAAATAGAGCGCAACATTTAATAAAATATATATTTAATTTTGTAAACATTTAGAATAACATCTCACATGTGTATATAATATATAATTTAGAATAATAATACAGCCAATATTTGATATTCACAACTACAAAGGACGATTTCAAATCAAATCAAGCTCCCTTTTCTTAGGTATTTTCTATAATGTAATAAATACAACACAGAAATTTTAAGAAGAAAAAACTACCTAGTATATTAATACGAACGTTAGAACACATCAATGTATAATTATTACATAGTAGTATATCGCAATATTGAGATCATGACGTCTAGACTAAATGTTTTGTTGTTTTTTATATCACTATTTTCTAGTTATATTTTAACTAGTTCTCAAAATGTTGTTTAATGTAGTTTATGTCAAAAAAATTTTAGAAGAGTGTGTAAGTATATATCAGAAATTCTTACAAAGGAGTCAAAAGTTCAGGGATTCGTAAGCTTAATGTAGTATTAATAAGAAATGTATAGCAAAAGTAAATATTAAAGCCTTATGTTATGGCTAAACATTTATGAAGAAAGTTTTTAGTTAAAATATATATAGAGTACATATATATATTAAAAATTAATTTGATGGTTATACCAAAAATATTTGTGTGTATGTAGACAAGAAGCCTTTATAAACATTACATACTTATAAAATTTCCCAATTATTTTGTAAATAAGGACGCCGATTTCTTTATTTATTAAAAAAATATTTTCTGTTTGAAAAATAGATAAGATGTTTTTTTTTGCTTTTCGAACAAACCTTTCACATATATTTTCTACTCAAAATAGTAACATTAATATAATTATCATGGTGTTAAACTAATGTAATAATTGTCGGCGTTCCTTGTTGACGTCATAAATTAAATTAAGACATTTAAAATAAACTATCACTATACAATTTTAATTAAAGCTCCAAATTTTCATCAATTTCGTAATTTTTAAAATCTAAAATATATATAAATAAATAAATATAAATATTATGTACCTAAATAAGTTTTAAAATGTTCATGAAATATTATTTTTAGTAGAATATGTTAAAGAGATTTTAAAAGAATCAAAGCTTATTATTAAATATGTGGAAATAATTACAACACCAAGCAGCACATATAATGTTGAACATAGATTTATACTTGTAACTTGACTACGAATTTAATCGCTGCTCGTAGATGAATCGATCGACGGAGATTTCTCTTCTGAATTGTCAGAAATTTGTTCCGTTGAAGCAAAAGTTACACGGCGTCGGCGTTGAGCGAGTTTTCTAGAAACAAACAAACATATTAGGGAGGTAAACTTATCTTTAGTACCTATAGGTAAATAATAAATAAATAAATCACGATTCACGCTGTATCCTAGTGTAGAGGGAACCTGGTGTTAAGACACTGTTCCCCACTTGGGAATTCTGGAGGCATTGCGTGTTGAGTGGCAGAACTCAACGCCCCGCTTTGCCTCGACACCAGAGCGAAGAAATCAAAATATAAATTTTGAGTAAATATTTCATCTCCTCGAATGGGGATCGAACCCACAACCAGTCGATTTACAGTCACACTTAGTGCCCCTGCACCACGACTGGCCTCAACCTAGAGATACCTATAGATGCTGTAGATAAGTCTGCCTCCATGACCATTAAATTTTGCTTCTGGTGAAGCAAAATTTATACGCAGTTTTCAGAATCTGGCGGGATATCTAGAGACAAACAAAACATTATATTATGGAGGCAGATTTATCTATAGTACGTACTAATTTAGATATGTACATAAAATTAAAAAAAAAAATTGTTAATATAAAAAAAAATTATACATTCCCGTCATTATAAAAAAATTATATGAATTATTATTATCAATTACATTAAAAGAACACATCTACTACTAACCAAGTGATTTATGGTGACCAGAAAGCTAGAATTGACAACAGTCGCAACGCATTTCGCAGTAGGTGCCAAGTTCTTTATTGAAATTTCGCTAGCTGCCTAGTACGGTTTTCTCATGTGATATAAGTAAAGTAAAGTGCAATAAAGAATATAATATAATTAAGTTAATGTCAATTAATATTATTTTCAATCCATTTCGCAATAAGCACTGGAACGGTTTTTTTTTTATTAAAATTTTAACTAAACACCAGATATGTATGGTCCTACCTTTTTTATACCTACCTCTTACGTGTAATATTATTATCACGCGTCGTCACTGCAGCTGTGTCTCTACTATAACAATTTTTTTTATAATTAATATAAATATTTATGGAGATTTACGTACATGTGTGTACCACATATTTATGAATGAAAATAAATCAGCTTCACGCTGTATCCCGCACATAGCAAGGTAGGTAGAGGAAACCTAGTATTAAGACACTCCGTTCCCAACTTTCCGGAGGCGTTGCGTGCTGAGCTAAGGAACCCAACGCCGCGCTTTGTCTCGACACAGAGCGAAGAAATGGAAATATAAATTCAAATAAATATTTAATTTCCTCGAGCGGGGTTCGAATCCACAATCAGTCGCGTTTATAAGCACACCCGGCCTCACACATTTATGACAATTTCTATTATTATTACTTACGTACTTTTCGTTACTTGGTCCAGCTACTGGTTTCAACGTCTCTTGCCGTTGACGAGTTAGTTCGCTAAAAAAATGATTGACATTTTAAAATTCAAGTAATATATAAATTTCTAACATACAAACAAAAATGTTATTCCACACTTAGGAAAGAAAAATACTTATTTAGAAAACGTATAAAAATTTGAACGTAGCGGGACTCGAACCCGCGCCTCCTGGAAACAGACCTAGACGGTTACCAGGAGGTGCGGGTAAAGTATTTATACAAACAGTGTAATTGGATTACTTTTGAATAAGATGACATATAAAGCCATTTACATGTCATCTGATTCAAAACTAACTTAATTATTATCTAAGATGATGGTTATATTTAAATAATATTATAAAGTAACTTAGCCCAACTAAGCAGTTGTAACAATAAAACAAAAAAATATCAAAATATCCAAAACGATATAATTGTTATTGGCTGTTGTTTTTATTAATTTTGGGCACGTCGAACGAATGAGTGATGAAATAATGGTAAAAAAGATTTATAATGGAAAAGTGAGTAGTAAGAGAGGTAGAGAGAGACCTCGGTTGACCTCCGAAAACACAGTATCAAAGATACTGGAGGAAGGTCACGTAAAAAACATGAGGACGCCCCGGAGGGCATGTATGAAGAGGTTAATGACAGTGGACGAGGCGAAAGAGGTATGTAGAGACCGTAGCGTTTGGCGCTCCGTTCTCTCTGATTACCCCGCAAGGGATAAAGCGTGAAGCTAGTTTAGTTTAATTTTTTAATTTTAATTTATTTTGTTTTTTAACAACTTATTCGGGATATGTGTAGATATAAAAAAACACATTACCCGCATAGGTATTGGCACTGCGCGCTGCACAGTTCCGATATATTATTATCCTCCTTATGTAACCTAAAATAATTTACAGATTTTTATTATTCATAGTTTACAAACTTGATTTTATTTGACTGCTTTTTTGATCTAGGCTATAATTGATATTGAACATTGACTGACACCTTAATAGCACTAGTGAAAGAAGTCTAGGATACTTTACGTTCTTGACCTGCTAAGCATTTTCTATAGACAAAAAAATTCAAAATCTGGAACATTTATTGAAGAACCACAAGAGTTGGGCTAAACTTTAAAGAAATAATTAAGTGCCGCTTTAACAAAAGTTGTTTAGCGTGATGAGCATTTCCTTGAAATAGGGTAAAACCAGGATAGATGCCCCTCCTTTTGAAAAAACTGGGAGGCAGTTTCAAATTTATAAATTTAATAAGAATAATATCTTAGAATTTAGCTAGGTTTTTTTGACTTATCAATTATAGATTTAACATAATTTAGCTTTTTGTGCCTCGTTACATGGATGGTTGCCTTACTGTACAAAATAATAAGAATCTTTTTTTGTTTTTTTTTATGTTAGAAAAAGTTATTAAGAATTACGTTACAATATAATTCTCTTATTAGTTTTTTTGTTGATGATTTTCCTTAATTTACTTATTAAATATAAGTATATTATTTTTTTGAGGTAGTCGTTGTGCAAAAAGTGTGCCTGTAAATGGAACTGATTGTGGGTTCAAATCGGTTAAGGAATATTATAAAACCCTACAGTAACTGGTAAGCAGAGACCAGTATAGTTGACAGATCTTTGAGGCCTTCGATATGCAGGCATTGGCATGTGAACTGCAAGCTGATTTCCAGATGATAGATCCTTAAATATGACATAGTTTTTTCGAGTTAGTTCTGCATTTATTAACCTAGTTTGATTTATTTTGAAAATTCCTGCCGAATTAAACCGGATTCCTTGCGAGTTTCGCGTGGAGATACAGATCCAATATGCATCCTTTTCAACCTATAGCTTTTATGCTCTACACTGCCAGTTAGTGAAGGCGTTATTTAAATATATGTATATATACACGCTTGATGTTAGCATCTATCCATAAATATATTATAATATCTAATAGTGAATATTAAAAAAGTCATGACCTATATATAAATTACTTATGCTATATAGAAGTGTAGAAGTCCTTAGAGGTATCTAACTAAATTTGACGAAAAATCACAATTGCCCAACCACAAACAAATGAAAAATGAAATTTATAGGAATTCCACTTGAACAAGAGTTGATATTAATAAGTAATGAAAAATAAAATAATTTTCGTTGACAAATATTATTGAAATTTAACCACCGTTCGGCAAATGGGACTGTGTCTGACTGTGAGCGAGGTTCTCCGAACTTCGATTTCCACTCTGGGGAAATAATTATATTTAAAATATGTGACTTTTCCCGTTTCAAATAAGCAAAGCGCGATATTAAACTCCGCCACCAACACAAATAATATTTTAAACTTTTGGCTGAAGGAAATCTGGGCGGCCACTAGTAGATAATATCATAAATAGCATTGAATATAATAATAATATGCAATGTTATGGCTATTAAATTAATAACTAATAGAAGAAGAAAAAGAGAAGAAGTTAGAATTGGGATAACTGTTTGTCAATCTTCGGCATTTATTTTAATATTATTCAAAATTAATCAAAATCAAATCATGAATATGTAGTTACCATAGTGGACTTTCTGAATCATCATTGTAGTTCTTGAGCCGATTCCTATAACAATATCAAAGTATATACATGTATACATATGTATCTATTAATATGTTATAATAATTTTAAGAACATTTTTAAATCGAACCCATTACCTGTCGCGCTTATAGTCGCACGATTGTGCCCATACATCACAACTGGCATCATGTACGCGTACCTGTACGTGTAGTATTAAAATGTCATGAATAAGGGGAATATGGTGGTGATATATGCAAGAAAACTAAATATAAGTGTATAATCTATTCTTATAATAAAATCGCAATCGGAACGGACGAACGGAGTCTGTGCTTGAAGATATTTAAGAAAAAACAATTTTGGGGACCTTTATTAATGTAATAGTCTATTTTTCTGAGCGTTTGTTATCGCTAATTTTAGAATTGGCTTAACCGATTTAAATGTTGTTTCATTATTGAATTTTGGCAAGTTTCCGTTAACATATAGAGTTTATTTTATTACAATTAATTCATAAATAAAAAAGCTATATTAGTTTAAAGTACGTTCCACAAATTTGCTAATTGCTATAACAGTAACTTGATACAACTGTTTAACTGAATTATCTGAATTCATAGCTTTCAATCTGTAAGATGACAAAAACCTAACATATCAAAATTTAGGATCGGGATTGGAGTCTATTTGGGAATAACTGCGCTTGCTGTGCACGCGTACCTATTTGCCGTACCTAAATACCGTATAGCTAAACATTTTTCTCTACATGCAACAAATTTTGAGAGCAAAATAAACCAGTCATGGAGCAGGGGCACGCAGTGTGATTGCAAACGTCACTGGTTATGGGTTCTATCCCCACTCGAGGAAGTAAAATATTTATTAAAATGTATATTTCCATATTCTTCGCTCTGGTGTCGAGGCATAGCGCGGTGTTGAGTTCCGCCATTCAACACACAATGCTTCCAGAATTCGGCAGAAAGTGGGGAACGGAGTGTCTTGACAATAGGTTCCCTCTGCCTACCCTGCTGTGTGCGGAATATAGCGTGAAGCGGATTTATTTTTTTATATTATCAGCTTCACGCTATATCCCGCACACACAATTTTTTTATATAACTTAGATAATATATGTTTTTGTCTATAGATAATTCGTGATGTATACCTATATAATTATTTCTTAAAAACATGTCTCCCTTTTCGAATGGTAATAAAATTTAATTTCTTTTGGGAAATGGAAATACATATTTTAATTATTTTAGTCGAATTCGTTTAAGATTGTTTTAAATAGTTTTAATATCTACATATTAATTTTCCGTTTGAAACAAAATTTTACAATAAAATCTTCCCTATCTATACTATTTGTTGATTTAATCTGGAAGCATGACGTTTTCAGATCTATTCTTATATTTGCATTTTATAAGTATATACTGGTATTTAAAGCGTGTGACTTACCCAAGCCTTATTGCATTAGCATCTTCCTGTCGTTGAGCTGCGGTTTCACGACGACGCCTGTTTTGTGGATAGTAAGTATGTTATGATTATTATTATTATTATAACTACATTTTCTTATTTCATAGGAAACTATAGTTAAATAACAGTACAATTATTAATTAAAATATATTTTATAGATAAGAAAATAATAGTTCTTAAATTCTGAAGGTATTGCGTGTTGAGTAAAAATCGATTCAAAATGTTTTTAATAATGTTCACTTACATGCAGTTAAAGAAGATTGGCAAGTTCGGTCCAATAGCAAATCTCCGATGTGATTTTTCTTGACTTGCGGTTTCGTTTTCAGATTCACTAAACAAAAAAAAACAATATATTTAGTAATATAAGCCGACGACTATTCAGCTAAATGATTCTATTTGGAATTATTATTTTATTCTTTTATATTTTTTAAAGTTTCGTTAAACCTTGAAAGGAGCTTTTATAGGATCACTTTGTCGTCCGTCTACTAAAATATTTTTTCTCAAGATTGACTCAAGAAATGAAACTGAAATTAGTTTTTTGAAGCACAGACTAGATTAAGCTTTTCTATCAACGTTATCAAAAATACGAACGCTTATGTGTCGTTTTTATATGAAATTCGCCGCATAATCAAAACATATAGAGTAGTATAAATATGAAATTATTAAAACTTACAGTAAAAAGTAAAAGATAAAAAAATTGAAAATGGAAATTTTTGGGGATATCAAATCAACGATGAAACAATAGTATAATTATGAAATTGGTACGGAACCCTCAGTGGGTGAATCCGACTTGCACTTTACAGATTTTTTTGTATATAGGTACTAGAGTATTGTACCCAATGCTCTCTTTGCTCGACGTGTTAAATCTTACGTTAGTCCAGTCGCAGGTGACATCTTCGATTACATATTATTAAATAAAAATCGCTTACTCAAAAAAATCAACTGTACAAAAATTTTAATAGTAAAAACTATTTTTTCCAGAACAGTGCAAGTGAAAAAATATATGGCAAAAGGTTACTCACTCAATAGGCAGCATCGCAATGGCTGAACTGTTTTCATCTAAATTATCATCCTTGGTGCATCGGTTGCTTGTAAAAATAATAATTGATCAGCTTCACACTGAATCCCGCACATAGCAGGGTAGGCAGAGGGAACCTAGTGTTAGGGCACTCCGTTCCCCACTTTCTGCCGAATTTTGGAGCCATTGCGTGTTGAGTGGCAGAACTCAACGCCTCCACACCAGAGCGAAAAAATGAAAATATAAATTTAAGTAAATATATCATGTCCTCGAGTGGGGATCGAACCCACAACCGGTCGATTTACAGACACACTTTGTGCCACTGCGCCACGACTGGCCTCAAAAATCATAATAATAATAATAATATGATATTATTATTTCAGTTCATAGGCAAATGCTTTTAATTCATCACATATGAACAGGCATGTTTGTGAAAATAATTTGTTTAGAGGCTTAAAAGAAATCCGAAAATTCTAAATTTATAGATATTTCACAGAAAAAAATATTACAATATAATAATAATTGCAGTTAATTTCATACAAATTGAGTGCATACGCCTGCAAACTTATATTTGTCAACTTTTATAAGTTATACTTACCGTAAACCTACAATCCTGAAATATATGGTATAGAACCCTCGGTGAGCGAGTTCGACTCGCATTTGACCAGTTTTTATTTATTCTTTTGTGACACTAATACTAATAACTAATCACAATTATAAATATTTAATAATTAAGAATAAATAAAACTATAATTTAGAAATTTATATTCCTTGTTTAATTTATTTTCGTTCTTAAAACACTTTTGTTTAAATAAATAAAATTATTTATTATTCGTGAACGATTATTATAGAAAGGAATTAATTCGTTACCCGTATAACTTTGGCCAACTCTGACTGTACCTAAGTGATGTTTATTAAATACTAGACTAGAATCAAACGCGGCTTTGCTCGCTTAAACTTATGTTTATAAATAGTAAAAGAATCATATATAATATATTTTTGAATTATGATTTTTTTTATTTTTAACAAAAAGTATCCTATGTCCTTTCTAATATCCACCTTTAACAATGTCTGTGTTTCAGGATAATCGGTTGAGTAGTTTTTGCGTAACAAACAAAATTATATTTAATTTAGTATCATTATATTTCATTTATTATATGGTATTATATAATAGGTATAAATAAAATATTATACATAGATTTGTATTAAGTATTGATTATAAATGTTTAAATGAAATAATGTTCTAAAATCTTCATTTGTAATTTCTTATGTCTACGAGAATTATTTAAGTACAGTTTACTAAATTTATAATTAAAAATTGACAAAAATTATACTTACATACAAAATACTTTCCCGAAGGAGAACCAAAAGGTTGATCGTCTTGTAAGTTCGTTTTTGTTGTCACTCATGCTTATGCTGTGCAAAAATATACAATATAAAAATATATGTTTATAATTAAAGGAAAGAAAAAAAACAAAACATAGTAAGTCTATATTTAAGCCTTAAGGCCTTTGAATTCGCGTCGCCTTGCGGCACTGCATAAGTGAAAGAAAAATATAAATTAAAGCGTAATTAGATACAGACCTATATACCTATATATGTTTCATATACATATTTTTTTTATTTTTTTTTCATGTAGGGCTCAAAATGTTGACATTGAGTATTACGATTTAAAAGTACTTGTAAATTAGGTCTTTGAGATTAAATCATTTCAAATAAAGCATATTAAGATTTTTGCATTGTGTTGTTAAGAGATCAACATAGATAAAATTAATAGAAGCCTACTAAATGTTTTAGTTGCTACAAAACAATTCATAAATATAGCGAAAGAAAAGATTACAATTTCAGATCCAGAAGTGATAATAAAAATTAAATTAAATCAGCTTCAGCACTTCTCACTTCTCTTCAGAAGAAATATAAATATGACAGTAAAAGGAATAACAAAAAAATTTAAACTATTTCACCAAACCAAATCGCTGACACTGCATGCACCTATAAAAAGGACTTATGAGATTTTTTTTATAAATATTTAGAACAGGTAAAAAAAAATCAATAAAAATACATTAATAAAGTTTAAATGTATATATTACAAAACCCGTAACATGTAAACACATATGGTGTTGCCTTTTAAACATTTTTCTTAACAATGCAATGAGACCAGTCGTGGCGCAGGGGCACAAGTGTGTGACTGCGGTTATGGGTTCGATCCTCACTCGAGAAAATGAAATATTTATTTAAATTTATATTTTCATTCGCTCCTCTAATGTTGAGGCACAGCGCGTTGTTGATTTCCCCCACTCAACACAATGCCTCCAGAATTCTGTGGTAAGTGGGGAACGGAGAGTCTTATCAGTAGGTTTTACTCTGCCTGATGTGTGTGAAATACAGTGTGAAGTTGTTTTTTTTATGTTTTTAACTATACAAAATATAACTACCAATAGCTTTTAGGTAATTTAACTGCACCACTATTTAATTATCACTTAAAATTAAAACATTGACACGATAACCATATCGATATGTATCGATACAAACCAATATATTAAAAATAATTAATATATTTACTATAATTATCTACATGTAAGTTACACTGACATACATAATATTAAAAAGGAATAGGTACATAATATTAAATAATAAAATTTGAAAAGAGATAAATTTAAATAATAAAATAATACTTTTTCATAATCTACTTACTCTATAATTATTAACTATAACTTATGTTTTACTAACACTGTCGTTACGTCTATTTATTATTTATTTTTCACATAATAACAATTATTTAAAATTATAGGTACACATAAAATAACAATGGCAAATTGATATATATGTCATTAGTTGTTAAATCTTCTTGAATTTAATATATTATATAAAGATCATCCATCAGCTATGCACTCTCTACATCGGAATCCACATGCCTCGTAGAATCTAATTCCGTGAAAGAAGTTTCAAACAGAACAGACTCAGAATTTCGGTGTACATTTAATCTGAAATAAGTAATAGTAATATATATATATATATATATAAAAAAATCAAAGAAAAAGATAAATATTTACTGTAAATCAGTAGGTATCTATATGTTTTGTTTTTACCTTTCGCTGTAACTTATCATGGATAGAGGTATGTCTGTTGAAGATGTTGTTGATTGTGGACTATTAGGTTTATTTAGACCGCTCCCTTGTAGACTGTAGAAAAAGATATATATTTTATACGGTATTGATTTTTTGTTTTTTGATGGTAAATCGAAGTGATTTTTAGTTTGAATTGTATACGCAACTTAAAATAATAAGACCAAGTAAATAGTACCAAGAACTGTAAGACTTAAAGTGGTGTGTATATTGTACGTGTTGTTATTAGGTATAATTTTTATTAAAAAAATTTTTTTTGGTCATAACGTTACCTGAGTATGGTTTCTTCTCGCATCGTGGGTGTCGATTTGCCTGCTGGTGAGCTAAAAAATGTATTTACTTTTGGTATTGATTATTATTATGGGATAATTAAAAAACTTTAAAATAATGACTTATATAATATTAATTATATTCTTAAATCTATGATATTAAGACACCTTTATTGTCTCAATTATAAACGAATGTCTTTAAATTTTAACTTCTTAATAGGAGACATAGCGTGGAACATAACTAAATATATAAAGACAGTGGGCGGATCGTCAACTGCCACTGAGGCTTGAGTGAAAGTAGGGCGTGTCATAAGATCATAATATACTTGACCCAATTTTAAGATACCTACGTTGCTGCCATAGGATTTGTTCCTAATCGACGAGGGCGCAACCAGCGGATGTGGGCTAACCAATCTATATGCCATGCGAAAAGCCCCATTCTCCTTAACACTACGGCCCTCACCTGACATGTAAGTAAATAAAAAAATATAACAAAAAAAATATAGATATTTAAAAATAATAAAAAAATTGTGATTATTCACCTCTTCATTGCCAACACAATAAATAAGTGTCAAAAGAAAACCTTGAAAAGATTTGATGAACTGACGTGTATAACAAAATGCCATAAATAAGTATATGTTAGCATATATGGATATATCAAATATACTGAGGACGTTTGATAAGCCTAGAATAGGCAGCAAAAATAAAGCTGCTTTAACGCTCTTCCTGCAAAATAAAAAAAATATACATATATATTTAATAAAAAAATAAATATTTTAATATTAGATAAAATAACAAAAAAAAACCGTTGTCTACTTTATTTTAAGATTTTCCGGTGTTTTCGCCTCTTTTAATTTTTTTATAACCATTTTCATTACTCTAACAAGGATAACAGCATTGCACTGAAATAATAAAATTATAATTTAATTGTCAATAAAAAATATATAGAGTTTTTTACACGTAACTTTTGAAGTTTTACCAAAATAACCGCCAGTCTTGGTCCTTGTAGGATCCAATAACTAAGTTTTAAATTGTATCCGAACCAACATCTGAAAGAATAAATATTAATAGATATAACTATAAAATAATATAATATATTATAATAAATAAATAAATCGATTATTAAACTAACACTTTAACGCTTTCTTTTTTATACGAAATCCATACTACGACTGTCCAGATTGACGTCAAAATTAAAGGCACTGTCCATCCACAGAGACAATAAGTTTTAAAATGAAATGGTTGCAAAGCTTTATTGGATATCAGATAATTGAGATGCAATCCTTCTATGAAAATCCACGAGTAAACCGCAGCAACAGAATATTCCGCCATTACGTACAGAACCTCACATATAGTTGGCTGAAATGAAGGATTTAAGTAAGAACTTACATTGTTATTAATTAATATTAACTATTATGAACTATTATTATCTATTATTTTTAATAGCTCCACGTATAAGCAAGCACGAACCCTGAGAACCTAGTGTTATGACACTTCTGTTCCCCTTTGCCTCGTTACCAAAGCAAAAAAATAAAAAATCATATAAATAAATTAAAATCTTGAATATTTCTTTTCCTCGAGTGGGAATCGAACCCACGACCTATCACGTTTGCAGTCACGATGAGTGCATTTGGGCCCAAGATTTTCGTTTGTGTTTAATCTGGCAGGTTATTTGCAATCCATTGAATAATTTTTATTAGACATAATGCATCTCCAAGAACAATAGAGGCTATATTAGAATATTCATTATGTGATAAAATAGAAAGACCAATTGTAAAAACAATAATAAAATATATATATATATTATATCACATATGAAAAATTACATTTACGACAATCCTTGTAAGCTATAAATCATTTTGGCAAAATAGATGCAAAAAATCTGAAGAACATTTTCTGTGTGAATGCTCTTTAGAGCTCCATAAAGTTTGAAGAGACCAGGTACCAAGAGATATTTAGGATGATCATAAGATGATATTGCTTTATCAAATGCCCCACAGCTTGAGTTATGATTTTAAGAAAATGAGGAAAGTTACAGGCTTTGGTCATCATTGTGAAAGACGCTTGAAGCTTTTGATAAATGTCGAAGAACAAAATACAAGAAGCAGTAAATGGAAAGATGATCAACATCTGAATCTTCATGGATGGGACCTCAGAATCTTAACATAGCTAAACATATGGTTGTACTGACGTTGTTATACGGACACAAAACGGCAGAAGAAGAATGAAAGAAAGTTGTAGTAGAGATGCAATATATTTGTAGGACTAATCTTAATATTTTTATTCTAAGTATGTTATTATATTTTTATTTAAGTATACTTAATACTGAAAACAGTGTTTGGAAAATTCGATAAGCCACATGTTTATAAAAAAGTGGTTTTAGCGAGTAATAAAATATTATGATTTATATTTATCATTGAGTTTCAAAATGACAGCAAAGTAACTGTAAGGTTCAAGCCCCAAAAAAATGCTTTGAAAATTATGAAACTTAATTGAAAAGACGCAGAAAAATCCGCTGATTCCAAATATGTACATACTTTCAAACGTCGATATTGTTTATTTCTTTTAAACTAAACTAAACTAGCTTCACGCTTTATCCCTAGCGGTTTAGTCAGAGAGAACAGAGCGCCAAACTCTACGGTCTCTACATATGTACCTCAATTATTATATATTTTAAAAATCAATAATAACTAATACTTACGGTATTGTCAATTCCTTTCAATCTATAGCTCGTCGTCTTAACTGTTACACTGTCTCTGATTATATATTGATCCAAAATAATAACAAGATGGAGAATTGTTTCGAAGAATAGGGAATAAAATAAATGTTTGTGAATACGATTGCGGACATTCTGAATAATTCTGGTACAAATAAACATGTCATTAGTTTATAAATCTGGTTTGAATAATAATAAAAATATCGTATACGTTGTTATTATTACCGAAACTTTTTAAATATATATAGTGCCACGATAATGGCGATGAAAGATATTATATATCCGGTAATTTCAATATATCGACTCCTTTCAGCTACTGCGTACTTCGTCTAAAAAAAGGAATTATTATCGACCATTAAATGCTATAAATAAGTGAGCAACTAAAGATAAATGTAAAAAAAAATTAAAATCAGCTTCACTAATATCCCGCAAACAGCAAGGAAACCTAGTGTTAAGTAACTCCGTTTCACACTTTCCACCGAATTCTGGAGGCATTACCTGTTGAGTGGCGGAACTCAACGCCGCGCTTTGCCTCGACACCAGAGCGAAGAAATAAAAATATTATTAAATATTTCATTTCCTCGAGTGGTGATCGAAACCACAACCAGTCGCAATTACAGTCACACTTTGTGCCCCTGAACTACGACTGGTCTCAACTATTAGTACTAATAATAAATTTAACAATATAAATACTTACACCTTTTTAGTTAAACAAATGCGAATTACGTATACGTTGACTGTCACTTTGATATATATACGCGCGTATAGTAAGTTGTGAAGAAAAAAATATATTGTTTTTTTTCCGATGTCTGTATAATCACAAAAAATGCAATAATTTATAAAAAAAAACCGTATATTTTAGTAATTTAATAGTGAATTTTAATTTAAATGTGTTTTCAAATTAATAAACAAATAGCTATATTTATCAGTTTTCCCCTCCAAATTTATATGTTTACGCATTAAATTTCACACTAGAAGTGTGAAATTGAAAATTTCCATCCACAATTTTACAATTGAAATCAAAAGGATTTCAATTGTTAAATTCACACCACACCACATTCGCCGTGGTCGCTTTTACTTCAAATTCACATTTTCACATTAATATAAATTTTTAATAAGCCTAACGTATGTTAAAGTAAAATAGTAATATATATATATACTAGCGGACCCGGACGCGGCTTCGCCCGCTTAAACTTTACGAATGCTCATTGATATATTTAGGAAATTGTTTTTGAAAAATATTTAACTAATTTAAATGAAAAAATATGAGTAAACGTAACCATAGTAAAATATTAATAAACAAAACTAAACAAAACCAGCTACATTATTAATAATTTTGACTCTGTCTGTCTTTCTATTTCCCCGAACTAATATCCAGAATAACTGAACTAATTTTTATTGGACTTTCGGTGATCGATTTCACTGATTTACCCGGGAAAAATCTTTTTACTCGTTTTACTGGCGCGCGTACATAGATACTATATGAAATAACTTAAGTCCTGTCTAAATTAAATATGATAAGTTTTGCGAGCAATATCAAATAAAATCCCAAAAAACTAAAACCACAATTTATTTAGTGTATAACAACGGTATAGATAACCATCCAACCGAGATGAAATAACCAACAATTCTCTCCTTAATACTTAAATAATATTACACCGATGCCGCGCAGGGCCACAACTTACACCACACCAAGAAATTTATGAAAATCTAACTAATCTGCTCCTCGAATAAGCGAAGAACCAAAGAAAAGTATAAATTAATTATAAACAGCAAATAATTACATAAAAATTAACAGTAGTTCGAAAATGTATGAAAATTTACAAAACCGTCAAAGTCATCTGCCCGTTCGCGTCGGTCATACTATGCCGGTCGTATGCTAGGTTTTTTCGAATCAGTGACATCTCCTTAATTATTTATTAGAATGTTATACAGTGAACTATAATTTCAATCTAGATGAAATGGTAAAACTGACTATTATATTCATTTTCATAAGGATCAATATCAAATTATAGAAAATACATACAACAAAAACCCACAAAAAAATGGTTACTTGTTGTTACTTTGCTCAAGCTTCAGAGATAAACATGATATGTGTATCGCGGACTTTTTTTAAACATTATTTAAAGGACAATATTTTTGTAAAACATTATTTTTATGTATCTCATAAGGTTGAGTCGGCGCACGCCATGTATACGTTAAGCAAGCTCATTTTGAGTGACGTTTGCTTATAACAACAAATAAACTTTGCAAACCGTTGCTTAGCAACGGTCGGTTGTTATTAACATGGCGGAATAAATTGCCTGTCAAATTAAAAAATATTTTAATATATTAGTATATATCGACAATATTACAAATATGAGAAAAAAAAGTAACCTATGTTCATCCGAAGACCCTCAAGTATCTCTGTATGAGTATTTTATTACAATTGAATTAGCGGTTTGGCCCTGATTGCG
>JAATLQ010012840.1:0-42516 GCA_013421005.1 Heliconius erato x Heliconius himera | reverse complement strand
AAATAAACTTTGCAAACCGTTGCTTAGCAACGGTCGGTTGTTATTAACATGGCGGAATAAATTGCCTGTCAAATTAAAAAATATTTTAATATATTAGTATATATCGACAATATTACAAATATGAGAAAAAAAAGTAACCTATGTTCATCCGAAGACCCTCAAGTATCTCTGTATGAGTATTTTATTACAATTGAATTAGCGGTTTGGCCCTGATTGCGTAAAAGACAGACAGACAGACATACAGACAGACAGACAGAGTTACTTTCGAATTTATAATATAGGTATGGATAAAATAGTAATATATATATATATATATATATATATATATATATATATATATATATATATATATATATATATATATATATATTTTAAAATGTAAGAAAATTGATGCGGTTTTTGGGCTTCACGTTGTATCCTGCACACAGCAGGGCAGAGGGAACCTAGTGTTAAGGAACTGCGTTCCCCATTTTTCGCCAATTCTAGAGGCATTGCGTATTGAGTGGCGGAACTCAACGCCACGCTTTATCTCGACAGCAGAGCGAGGAAATGAAAAGACAAATATAAATATTTATTTACACATATATGCGTAAAAGAATCAATTATTATTAATGTATTAGGTACCTACTTATCAATTAGACTTATTATAAATAAGGTAATAAAAGGTCATTTCAAAGCGCCGAGCACATTACCTCATAGGTGATGCGGAAATATGTGCATATTACGCAGAAAACGACTTTCCCAACTTTTGGGATCGCGATATTTCTGAAATGGTGATTCGTAGCAAAAAAGAATAAGAATTTTATTTGTAGAGAATTTGATGATTAATAACTTTTATTTCACCTATTTTTGCAATAACACTTATCGTTTACGAAAAAAATGCAAATAACCGACATTTTTGACCTTTGACCTCGAATAACTTTTTAAGCAAACATTGGATCGATGACGAGGGACTGTTGACATTTTATTTATAAACATTTAATTAAGATCTATGCCAACTTTCAGCTCTATGCGAATTATCGAAAGATTAGCCCAGTTTTTATGTCTATTTTGACCGGACTATCAATGTAGAATTATAACGACCAAATATAATTAAACATTATAAACTACTAGCGATTTGCTCACTGCTTCGCTTGCGAATATATACTAGAGACTCGCTTAAACTCGTTTTTATATTATAGCCAAAGGATAATTTATATATTTTATAAATATATCTTTTTAATAATAAGTATCCTATGTCCTTTACAATATATCTAAGAATAGCTGTGTGTACAAAATTTCATGATAATCGGTTCTGTAGTTTTGGCTTCAAAGCGTCACAAATAAAGTAATATTAGTATGTGAAATATGAAGTATGATGATTACTTATATATGAGGACTAGGTAAACATAATGTCTACCAATCCGGTACAATTTTCTGCGCATGTACAAAGAGAAAAATTCGCTTCAGCGGGAGTTTAATATCACTTATTATTATATATCTGCGCCCACAGCAATTTTCTTATGTATAATTACATTTATATATACAGCAGCATATAGGGAAAAATATTTCAAATTTTAAATAAAAAAAATATAGCAGGGTAGGCAGAGGGAACCTAGTGTTAAGGCACTCAGTTCCCCACTTTCCGCCGAAATTTGGAGGCATTGCGTGTTAAGTGCCATATCAGAACGAGAAAGGGATATCTTTCGTTACTATTTTGCGCAATTACTTATTTTCTATAATACACCTAAACAACGTTCAACTTCACCGCCAATGCCTACGACTCGATTTCATGAATGAGGCGAATGCAATGTTTTTGCTTTGACAAATTAGTGTCTGTATGCGTTATTCTTTACAAATGGCGTTAAATTTTACAACGATAATTTTATTATTTATTTTGTTTGTAAAATAATATTTTTTTAATTCTTGGCAAATTCTCTTTCGTTTCTGTATTTCTTTTCTTTCGGTTTTTATAGAATATTTAAAACTGTGTTTTCGTTTAAACTGGTGAAGATAAAAACACACATATATATTAGTTTTCTAGTTTATTTTTCTTAAATATATAAATGAGACCAGCAATTCCAGCATATTTACATTTTTTAAATATAAGTATATATATTTTGCTAAACATGGCTCCGCCATTTTTTTCAGAGATAGATTTTTCAGGTGTTAGTGCGCATGTGCAACGAGTGCAACAGTTAACCATGACCTTATGTAAAATTCTATGTGGTTACGAATACATATCAGATAAATGAAGGTTACCTTAAGAGTGGTTTGTATCGTGAAATATTATAAATTACTCCAGTTATAAATGATAATATATTTCTTTATATAAAATAATAGTCTGCTGATGTACCTATATACAAATTGTAGTAAATAACGAAAATAAGTATATTATTACTTATAGTAGTAGTGTTAAATGTGGTTTAACATTCTACATAACATTTTAGTCGTCAAAATTTAACAATTATTATTTGATACTGATACTGTAGGAGTTGTTTTTATTACTAATAAAAACCATTATATAAAAATAATATGAAAAATAGTACACTACATAGACACTGGAAGTAAAAAATAAATTATTTTATGAAGTTAAGAATAACTACTTTTAAAATATATCTACAATAAAGTTAACCTAGCTTACTGAGTTTTTTGAGAGATAAATTTTTCAGGTGTTAGTGCGCATGTGCAACGAGTGCAACAGTTAACCATGACCTTATGTAAAATTCTATGTGGTTACGAATACATATCAGATAAATGAAGGTTAACTTAAGAATGATGAGTCAAGAGTTTTGTATCATGAAATATTATAATCTACTCTAGTTATATATGATAATATATTTCTTTATATAAAAAATAGCCTGCTGATGTACCTATATACAAATAGTAGTAAATTACGAAAATAAGTATATTATTACTTATAGTAGTAGTGTTAAATGTGGTTTAACATTCTACATAACATTTTAGTCGTCAAAATTTAATAATTATTATTTGATACTGATACTGTAGGAGTTGCTTTTATTACTAGTAAAAACCATAATATAAAAATAATATGAAAAATAGTACACTACATAAACACTGGAAGAAAAAACTAAATTATTTTATGATGTAAATGTAACTACTTTTAAAATATATCTACAATAAAGTTAACCTAATTTACTGAGTTTTACATACCGATATTACTGGCTGGTGATGACCACAAGTACGACCAAATTTTCTTCGGTCCCCCACACGTTACGTTAACTGTTAATTTTGAAGAAAACGATAATTTTATAAGTACAAGGAAGAGTTAAACGCCTACGCGGCTTACCGTCGGATCTGAACAGAAGTTTCTTAAAACAAATAAGTTTAAGAAATAGTTTAATTAAAAAAAATACTTCAAATATAGATATGTCATTTATCTTGGTAACTACAGTGTATATGTCCTGTCCAGAAATGCGTGGATATATGAAAACTGCTGAAATGATTTTAATGAAAGTTGGACTGTTCCCTAAGTTGGAATACATCAACCGTATTAAAATAAAAATATAAATCTTAAAAAATACTAAAAATAAAAATAATGGACAAACGTCCATTATTTTTGTCCAAAAATACGTCCATCACAAAACTTATGATAAGATCATCATACTCAAATATTATCAAATTAAAACAATATCACATACATATGACTTCAAAATAATGATCTCCAATTTTTTAAGTCAGTTGAGAAAAAAATGCAAACGTTATACAGTAGAACTATATACTATTATATCATATAAACGCGTATCTACCAACCTATTAAGAGGAAACCGCTCTGGTTGAGAGCCCGGCGCTTACTGAGTACCCTTGACCGTGAGGACCAGGTACATAAAGATGGCAAGGGGGTTGAGGACTAGGAGATGGGGATAGGGTTGGATTTCAGAGAAATACAGGTTGGGGTTGCAAGGTTACAGAGAATGCGCAGGCGTGGACGGGCTGCATCTATTTTTAGTGCCCACAGCGCTACAGTATTTACCATTTACTTGAAACTTTGCAGGTAGTAAATATGTGATTTTAATATGATTTATGTTTTATCATAATATAAATATAAGCTTCGATTTAGTTATTTATCTACTTTTTTATATATATCTTATATAAAAAAGTATATAAGCCAGTGTACGATTAAGCAATAGATCTCTATATTAACTTAACCTACATATTATAAGCAGAAAAGAAGTGAAACAATCATAAATATTATAATATTTTACATTTAAATTCGTTGGAGTCGGTGTCAACTTAGGTATTTAAATATATTTTTCTAGCTTTGCGGCTTCGCCCGCATGCCACCCATATACTATTATTATGCTGCATTTTCCAATGGATTGATACGTTCAATCATAAACAACTTGTTTTTGTAATTCTAAGAAAGTGTAATCACTGTTTGACTGCTTGAGAGACTCAAACCTAGTTTTAATTTTACATTGTTTCGAAAGTATACGTCCAAATTACATATTTAAAAAAGCCAAAAATTATCTTCATAAAATTTCCTTGATTGTGGAATAACTTTGCAATTTTCAATTATTTATGAAATGACCTTGCAATTTTAATTATTTTTTGTCACAAAATGTCTGATTATGACTTATTTATGACACCATATTAGGGTTTTTTTTTTAAATTAATAAAAAAAAATCTGTCATACAATGTGCTAATATATATAACTATTTCTGCAGCGCACGTGATTAAGGAAATTCGATGGTGTTCATTATTATTGTTATGTCGTTATTTAAGACTGATTAAGACTGACACAGTTATGTGATGTAGCACTCCTGAGGACTTTCTTACAAAACTTTCATACAAAATAAAAAAAGTAAATAGGATCAGTAGATCCAGAGATCTTAGCGCTTAAATAAGCAAACAAAGAAACTCTTTCGCTTTATTATATTAGTTTAAATACTAGTTAATGTGGGTAGGGGCAAAGTTTAAAATCGGTTCACAAATAACGAAGAAATCAAGAAATTTCCATAAAAAATACTCTTTTTTTTATTGAAAACCATAAGCAAAGAGTAGGTACTTCAGTATTTTTAAGAGAAAATTAAAAAAAACTGTAAAAATCATTATCTTCTTATCCATTTAGAAAGCAAATAAAATCAGCTTCACGCTGTATCCCGCACACAGAAGGGTAGACAGAGGGAACCCAATGTAAGGATACTCCGTTCCCCATTTTTCGCCGAGATCTGGAGTGGTTGAGTGGCGGAACTCAACGCCGCGCTTTGTCTCGACACGAGAGCGAAGAAATGAAGATATCAATAAATATTTTAGGAAATCAAATAAAATTAGCTATATTTATTATAAAAAGTAGAAAAAGTCAAACTAAAGTGAGATATGAAATGCACCAGTACGCTACATTATATTAGTACTTATACATATATATGTACGCATTATTGATTTTCCTTTCCTGGAATGACCATGAAAACCTAACTAAAGGTCATATATATATATATGTAAAATAAAAAATAAATCAGCTTTACGCTGTACTCCTCACACAGTAGGGTAGGCAGAGGGAACCTAGTGAAAGACACCCCGTTCCCCACTTTCTGCCGAATTCTACTTTACCTCGACACCAGAGCGAAGAAATGGGGATCGAACCCACAACCAGTCAGTTTTATAGTCACACTTCGTGCCGCTGCGCCACCACTGGCTTCAATATATAACTTTAAGCTGTAACTATTATTGATTGATTACTAATTTAAAATAATATATTATTTTTGTTTTTGTTGTAACTGATAAGATTTTTAAGACAATTGACAATAAAAAACTTATTTTTGAAACTTAAAAAGTATTTATATTAAAGTTTGTAGGCTAAAAATATATTAATGCTCAATAATTGTTAATTAATGTAGATATAAAGAATAGAAAATAAAATATTATAAAAAGTACTTTAATTTGTGTAATTTTAAAGACAATAAAACATTTTATTTTTCTTATTTGAAATAAGCCTCTGTTAATAATTACGTTAATACTAACTCCAGCTGTGTTAATATTTACCCCAGTTGCGGGGTCAGTCTTAACAAATGACGTTTGATTTCAATGTTGGTTTTAAGGACTTTTGTTATTAATATTAAAACTGAATAGCAAAGCATATATTCAGCAATACTATGAATAAAAAATGTAACAAAGAAAAAAACTATATTATTTTAAATTTAAACTATCATATAAAATCTGTTAGTACCAGCCCCGCTCTCTCGAACTTAATATATGTAGAATATTTTTATAATTACCGTCTAAAAAAGAATCCTACGACATTGCAACATATTGACTTACTTACAGAAGTGAGTTTAAATCGCCCTTGTGTTGTTAATGTGACTTTTTTAACGATACGAAATTCGCATTTGCTTTATATAAAAGTCTGTTTTAAAAATTGCTGACAACAAAAAAAATAAAAAACAGAATTTTATATTTTCACATAAATTATGTTTTTAATTAAAAATGCAGCAAAATTTTGAATTTGTTCACTTATTTATAACTTCTCTATTGCACACAATTTAAAAAAAGTACGAAAAAAGCACTGAAAAGCATTCTCTCCCAGCCAATCTTGTCATTTCTTGATAAATATTAAATTTTCATATTCTATTTATAGCAAAAAAAAACTCACCAAGTGATAATAGTCATCATTAAAACCCTCTACGAATATGCCCTGAACGTATGGTGGGAAACAGTTGCTATAGTTTGTCCATCCAATATTATTTCCTTCATTTGAATGTCGACCTTCCCAAAGAGAGTCTTCCCTACAACGTCGAGAGGCATAACCTGCAAATTTAATGGATTAAATAAAAAAAACCTAATGTGAGTTTAAAAATAACATTATTTAATGTCCTTTTTTTATACATAATTATAGAATTAAAAAAGCATTTGGAACTATAAATAGATAGTTTCAGTAGCCCAGAATATTTCGTGCTATTATACTTAACTAAGCCATACTATACAATTATCCAAACACAAATATCTGAAGTTTGACCATTTTTATTCTTTTTTCGTTTACGTTTAGTACAAATAACTAAATAAGAAGTACCTACAGTAAAATTAATTTTAATTAAAGATTATGTTTACGTCTCGTGTCGATGAGGCGACCAGATGGGCAGAGCTGCTGGATCGTAGTTCCTGGTATAGTTGGAGGCCAGCACAAGTATTTGTCAAAGACTGTATTACAATAGGAGGGAGCTGCAATGGTTAAAAATATTTTAGCTTTTGAAATTTATTAACTAATATAAGAATTCACGCTGTATCCCGCACAGCAGGGTAGGCAGAGGGAACCTAGTGTTAAGACACTCCGTTACTCACTTAAGCTGATTTATAATTGAAATTTGCGTAAGGATGATTGTGGCACGAGCGTGTAACTGTACACGCGAAAGGTTGTTTGTAGTTCGATTTCTACTCGAGAAACTGAAATATTCCATACCGTAGCATTTTACGCTCTTTTCTCACTGGCTATCTAGTTATTGATACAGCGTGAAGCTAAGTAATTATTCATTTCTTTCTTCGCTCTGGTGTCGAGGTAAAACGTGGTGTTGAGTTTCGCTAATCATCACGCAATGACTAACTGAGTGGATTGTCTTAATACTATGTTCCCTCTGCTTGCCCTACTGTGTGCGGGAAACAGCGTGAAACTAAAAAAATATATTCGATTAGTTACGAACAGTTTGAACTGTTCGACAAGTAGTCTACGGTACTCAAACTTTAACACACAGCGTAATTAAAATATACCAACATAATATAGCTAATGATAAAAAGGTAATAGAAAGGTAATAAAGGAGGCCAGTCGTGGCGCAGTGGCACAAAGTGTGACTGTAAAACCGACTGGTTGTGGTTTCGATTCCCACTCGAGGAGATGAAATATTTATTTAAATTTATATTTCCATTTCTTCGCTCTGGTGTCGAGGACAAGCGCGACGTTGAGTTCTGCCACTCAACACGCAATGCCTCCAGAATTCGGCAGAAAGCGGGGAACGGAGTGTCTTATAATATATAAGTTCATCTAGGTACAATTTATAATACCTACAGGTAAAATTTCAAGAAAATAACACCTTCAACGATATTGTAAATCTGTGCAATTATGTCCCGAAAAGAGCTAAACCGCATTGGTGAAAAGGCAATAAAAGAAAATGTGTAAACAGATAAACCGCGCTCAGCAGATGAAAGATTGTATATTTAATATGATTCGGTGATTGTTAAAATAACTTATCTTGTTGTAAGTTGGGTGCCGCGATTCAACATGCAATTTTTTAAATGGTCTGTATTTAAATATTTGTATATGTATCTGTAATATGCACGAAACTTTTTTTTTATAAAAATACAATATTTCACAATAACATTTTTTATCATTTCAAACTTTTGATTAAAATGTACTTATATATGTACACTTAAAAGAGGGTGGCAAATTTCAATGAATTTCAGGAAACCAGGAGCGTATGATGTAGTCGGTAGAACGGGAAGGGGCTTGTGAGGTGAAGGGAGGCTGGTGGATGCAGTTCTGGAAAGTGGGTGGGCCACCCACTGGGGGAGGTGGTAAATCATTTACTTTCAATATCAAATTAAAGTTATCCAGCGCGTTTGATGACTACAAAGTAAATAAAATTTATTATATGCAACCAAACATTATTTTAGTACCAAAATGAGTAAATTTTGTTAAATATATTAAGTATTAACTAAAGGTAATGAGGTCCCTTACTGGCCACATTTAATATTAAAGTAATGCAAACAGATCAGAATCGATAAAAAGTTATCATATACCTTTGATTGAAATATTTTTGTAAGCGAATCTGATAGCCGACCGAACCATTTCATTAGTCGTTACTATCGTAAAATGCTTCTGGTACTCGCTTTAACATTTTACTCTAAAAATCTCTTCCAACAACACAATAAACACGTGTTAACTTCGTAGAATTTATCTTAAAGTTATATAGATGTATAGTACTTACTTTCTTACACTTTAGACTACTTACTTATACTTTAGCAAAGCAAAGCATTTGTAACTACGTAATATATTCGTAAAGTTAAGAACTGTTTTCTAATTAAAAATTATTCAAAATAAAACAATGGAATTACAATTGTTAATTTAATTCTATGTAATATTAATATAAGTGGTTAATTCGAATTTATTTAAATCACTTGTTAAGTATATAAGGCATTTTAATAGCAAGTATTAAATTTAAAAAATCGACTTCTCATCCACCACCGTAAGCTTTCATTTTAAGTTATGCAAGTTAGGCGATCTTTGCCTTTGTATCAATTTTATATTTAGATAGATACGCTCGTGAAATGTCGTTAAATCTTTGATTAATACTCAATCAGCTTCACGCTGTGTCCCGCACACAGCAGGGTAGGCAGAGGGAACCTAGTGTAAGACACTCCGGTCCCCACTTTCTGCCGAATTCTAGAGGCATTGCGTGTTAAGTGGCAGAACTCAACGCCGCGCTTATTGCCTCGACACCAGAGCGAAGAAATGGAAAGTAAGTAAAAGTAAAACAGTCTTTATTGTACACCGATTATTACATTAAAAGGATGTTCATAATTATCGATATGATAGTAAAATAGGCGGCCTTATTGTTAAATGAGCAATCTCTTCCAGGCAACCTTGTGGTAGAGGAGAGACTGAATTAAATGGGAAGAGGTGCACTGAGTATATCATCAATTAATAGTATATAAATTAACTTATAAATGCAACAATACATACACTTATAAATATAAATTTAAGTAAATATTTCATCTCCTCGAGTGGGGATCGAACCCACAACCAGTCGATTTAACAGTCACACTTTGTGCCGCTGCGCCACGACTGGCTTCACTAATATTAATATTATAATAAAAAAACAAGTATTTTTTTTTTGTAAGTTCTATAACTACTAAACTAGTAAAACCTTCGATCAACTATATACTAGTTAACATACATATACGGCTCAAAAATATGACAACAGTCAATATAAACAGAAATTCAAAATATTATCACACAGACTTGCGACATCAAGATCATTTCAATAAAACCCAACCTTATAACAGTGCGTTAAGGCTTAGTATTAGTCTCGTATAGTACGTAAGAGATATAAAACATTTTGCTTCGCAATATTAACTACATACAAAAAAAAAATCTTTCAAGTATTTTTAACCCTTCACGATTGAGTGGTATTGCCATTGACACCGAGAAATATAAAGTTTTTTTATTCATGTTGATTTTCAAAATTACACTTCGGGTAGTGTGTGACAGGTGGCCGCAGGGAGCCCACGGGTACATAGAGAGAGAAAGGGAGTGACCACGAGACTACCACCATCTCAATAAAATGGTTATATTTTCATACTGTCTCTATTTTAGATAATGCGTGTGTTTGTTTTATTTCGCGTTATTTTAGAATTTAATTTTATTTACATAAATTACGTATATAAAACGGTGGAAGGTGGAGAACGGAGCTACAAATAGCTACGTGTGTGTGCTAATTTTGCTTGTATAGAATAGTCAAAACCTATCAAAGACTTTTTCTTCTCATTATAATCGAAAAATGGAAAATGATATTACTACGTCAGTATAATTGTAAAAATGAATCCACGTTAGTTGTAGAGGGTTAAATTCCTTGATATAAAATAGAACATAAAAGTCATGGACTCGCTTTGTTGAAAATAGGTTGATATTGGTTTATTAAATTTACTAAAAATATCAACACGATAAAAGCACGGAAGTCCAAGGTTCCGTTTGCTACTGCTATATATATTAAGTTTGAATAATTTAATATTTTTGAATAATTAAATATGTTAAACTTATAAAGTTAAATCTACTCAATTTTCAAACTAGTGTCATTACTATTATGTATAATCAAATTGATAATAACATATACTTTTAATGTACTAAAATAAGTATATGATAATAAATAGAAATATTCCATATGGTCTTGCTGGTGCTGTTTAATACTCCATGCATATTATAGTCCAGACCAACCAATACTCCTAATCACAAATATTGGCCAAACGGTGAAATTTTTGTATTTAATTGTTTAATACTGATAGTATAAGGCACACTGAGGCATGTTAACACGTCCGCAAGTTGGCTAAAGTTGGACCATAGTAAAATCAAATCAAAATACAACTCTTTTTATCTAATTTCGTGTATAGTTGATCGAAGAGTAAAACACTAATATAAATGTCCATTACGTTGCGTAATACGCAGCAACAACTAACATTTTATTTTACCTTTTGAAAAGTTCGATTGCGTATGATTTCAGAAGACTGATAGATGCGCCACTATCAACTAAAAGTTTAAGAGGCTTTGAGGAAATAGAGATTTGACCACCGATAAAAGGTAAGTACATTTTTGTATAATTAGTTGTAATATTGTATGTTTTAATGTATTATTTTCTGTTTTAGTCACCGGACATGACGGTCACGATTTTGAAATGGAGTTAGTGAAAATGAAAGACATAATAACTGAAAGCATTAATAACTAAACAATTTCAAAAGTAAACCTATTGTGGAGGGTTATAGTTGTAAGCATAATAAATATTATGAAGGTCAGTCAGTTGAAAAGTCGTGTCGGACAAATATCAGCTGTTGATGATAGGATAAATAATTTTAAATGATGTGATCCTAGAGTAGTGCCTAGGACTTGCGACCACAGGTTATGTGGCAGTGTAGGAGTAGTGCTCTATACCATACCAGAGCCAAGACTTCACGTAGATAATTGATCTTGGCGACACGGCCATCTAGAAGTGACACGTCCTCGTGTGAAACTACAGTTAAATGAGGATAACACTTTTGGAACAAGTTAATCTTAACTAACATTTTTTTTCATGAAGTTACCTTCTTACTTGAGAATAATAATCTCATGGATATCAATACACTACTACAATAACTTTTGTTGACACACTATACACGATACTACTTAAACCAACCAAGTCTTTTGCTATGGACAATACTCCATTATTGCCTCAACATAAAAGTCGCCACTTTAACTTAAATTGAGCTTCAGTAGCTCTTTCCATTGAGCGAGTGATGATATATATAACTCTTGTATAATGTTGTTTGGAATGTCATATTCTCCTTTGACCGTTTAATTTTCATACTAAGCAATTCGTAATAAAGTCATATATATATATTATACACAATTCGTAAATTCCATGAACTCACCCTTTGTCTCTTTAATGAATACGGGGACTCCTTGTGCGACTGTAGCTAATTACATTAGTATTAAGAGCGAAGCATATCATTATTAATGATTTATTTAGCAGTAATGGACCAAATAATAAACTTAGGCATTTTTTAAATTTATGTGATACCAGCTCGAGTATCACTCGAGCTATGTTTAATTTTTAGTTTTTCGCACCTTAAAAGATATAAGCGGATTCTTTATAGAATCACTTTTTTGTAGGTCTGACCGTCTTTCAAAACAATGGTGAATGCATTTCGAGATCGCGACGCGCGCCGTTTTAAGCTGAAATTAATATCAAAGATTCATATTTATGGTCTCTTCAAACACAGAAAAACTCAACTTTCCCTGAACTTAGGTACAGTCATGAAATTACACAAACTTACAATACAAAGAAAGGAAATAATCTCAAAAGTGGAAATTTATAGATATCTAAACATATATATTAAAAAGACAGCCGTGTTAGTTACAGATAAGCCGATTTGGCTAACCATTGATGGGGAGGTAGCTTAGAATTAGGAGACGGATATAAGATACTTATCTCGTTATCCTCATTTCCGTGAAGTTACTATAAACCATGGTATAACAAAAACGCCTCTGACATAACAACGCAAGGAGGTCAGTAAATAATTGTGGTTAAAAAATGAATGATTATAAAAATAACAGCTAAACGTTATTTTGTCTCTTAACCATAATATAAATTTGACAATTATAAAGTTTCTCAGAATCTATTATAAATTTTGCCAATAATCATCAGTACTTTATATTCTTTTTTAATCATGCCGCGACCAAGACGGTCAACAAAGCCGTAATGCGTAATATAAGAAGAATACGACACAATGCGATTGAAACGACTGAAGAAGGACAAGAAAACGTTTAGAAATCACTAACACTAACTTTGCTGTTAAAAAGCTGTTATTTAACATGTAATGTATGTATATTACTTCAGGTGGAATCTTTGAACAAAATTTTGAAGTAGATATCTTCAACCGATTGAGCTGAAATTTTGTACGCACCTTTAGTTTGGATGACAATGCACGATAATATACAATGATAAGACGTCACTCTAAATCTAAAGCCGCATTCACATTTGTCTGACGTGTTGTGTCGTGATGCTTTCTGTTGTGATGGCTACTGTTCACATCTGTATGACGCGTTATGACGCATTTTTTAATCAGTTCCGTTATAGCTCTGAGAGAGTTTACATATTCGCTCGAACAGTTCGTCGTCGATGCTTCTGACGCATCACAACACAACAAATGGCGCGTGCACACTACTCCGACCCGCTGTGTCGTGTCGCTGCGCCGCCCCCCGCACCTCACCTATTCTGACGCGGACCGGGATCGCTTCTGACGCGACACAACATAAGCCATCACAACACACTGCATCAGAGAAATGTGAACGCAACCATATTAATTGTATGAGACCGATACCTTTCTGATGCATCATAACACAACACGTCAGACAAATGTGAATGCGGCTTAATATAGCGGATCATCTATGATGGCGGAATAGTTATTCTTAATGCACTTCTACAATATGGGTATCAAATGGAAGGGCTCGTTGAGAGCAACTCGAAATACAATGTGACGTCATTCTAAATCCAAAGCGGCGTACCATCCAAGATGGCATGTTATTATTTATGCACTTTTGCAATATTAAGCCTGTAACATCGATTAACTTTGACTTGTGTAATTTGGCGGCATGGGCGTCATCAACCGTTTGTATGTATCAACGGTCTCTAACCTTTCTAGGAGAAGAAAACCTAAAATCAAACCAGGAACTGTGTTTTATCGGGCACAAGTAAGCTCCAAGCTGAAATAAGTGGTGCATTCTTCCAAACACCCAAGTCAAGGTGAGGCCGTGCCGAGGACAGAGAGGCAGCGGAGTGTAATATGATGTCGTGGATCACCCCAGAGCACGTGGGCGAACGTTATTGTATGTTACTCTTACCTTTCTAAGCAGAGCTCTAGAAGGGCCGACGAATATTTCTTTGGTACTCGTGGGAAAGGAGAAAAGGTTGGAGAAAAAGAAATTAAAACAACAGGAAAAAATTGTAACGAAGACGATGTCAAAACGAGAAAGATAGGCGAAACACCTACTCAACGACAGTTAAAAACTGGATTAAGCTGAATTGATATACCATCCGTCCGTATAGACTTCGATAAAGATGGTGTTACCTATTCAGAACAAGTCTGTGCAATTTTCAACAAAATATAGTCACAGAACTGTGGTACGAAGAATGTTGCCAATTGTATTATGTTGGGCTTGTACAGTACGCAAAATTCAAAGCAATACTGTCGACTACGCCGTTGTCTACTTAAGCTCGAAGCTTTTTGCTGTTGGTCAAGTATACGTGGCATTAAGTATGGTAGGCAAAATTATTAGAAGGTCTCCTTTTTAGAGCGCTTAAATAAAAGCTTTTTCTAAAAAAGTTAATTTGCTTTTAATTTATTATTTTGTAGATACAAGGACACATTCATCATCAAATTGGATTATTGCGACCTCTCGAATATGCACAGCATAATTTTTTACAAATATACTTCATGAGCAATATGGAAGAACAACTTGGTCGACGTCAAGAGATCAATGCAATAATGAAAAGAGCAATTATTCGAGATTTGTAGCAACTACTTTATGAATATCATGCGTTAGTCAGCCTGTTTAAAAGTGCTTTAGAGCGCATACCAATGCCTTCAAAGTCGTGATCAGAGCAGATAAATGAACATCTGGAACACACGAACGCGCACATTTAACGCTCCAACAATAGATGAAGTTGCCATCCTGATTATTGGTGTAAACTTGGAAAGACGTGGTATTGTGCTTACACGTCGGGATACAGGGCAACTACAACAAATATCTAAACCATATCGTGCATATGGTATGTTGCAGTACCTGCTGATATTTTGGCAAGGAGACGATGGATATTATTTTAATATCATACATACATTTCACCTTTATTTGTTTTAGGTTACAATAAAATTTTAATTACACTGCTCCTTACCAAGAAAAGAGGTTGTATGTATAGATACAATTGGACAAATTACATAAAAAAATTACATATAAAATACAAAATCTAGTATTTTCATTTCAGATGAAAAAACAAAGAAAGTTAGCTCGATAAATTATTTATTCCGCATATCGTTTGATGATTCGGCAAAGTGCTGACAATTATTGGTTGCGGTTTCGTCAAATATTTCAGCAGTATTGTGTCGACAATACGGAGATATATTATTTATTGCTGCTTTCCGGAAAAACATTAAGTGATCTCCACAACGTCACACTGCGTGTATTCAGACAAAAAATGCGATCCTTGATGAACTACATTGTTAAAGAACGCATCTTTGGAGATACTCGATGCTGGATGTATTCAATAGAATAACAAAAATGAGACCTGCCACACGGCCAACAGTTGCACATTCTTATTTTGAAAGAATTCAACCAAACCAAACCAATCTACTTGAAAATACTATTATATGTGCTGAGATTCCCGATCTCGAAGCCGATCTAGAGTTGTAATTATAAATATGATTTTTAGACTTCCGTGGTTGATGGCAAGTGTTCCTAACGATGTCCACGGAAATTAACGGCGGAGCCCGTCACTGAAAACGATTGGTTATCGACTATATCGGCGTCGATCACCCGATGATAACGGTTAAACTATCACTACAAAAGTACTAAGAATGGATTTCGTTGTCGACAACAGTTGGATTGCTCCATATTCGCCACTTATACGCCACAGATATACATAATATTTGCTATCATTACGACATGCTTTCCATCCATCCATCCGTCCATCGAACCCAGAAGATATTTTACATTAAATTGACATTTCTGGAACTGACACGCAGTTCCAGAAATGCCGATCTTGAGATGAATAAGATAATACAAAATCAAGTTTTACTCTTGAACGAAGACATGTGTTACCTCATGTGAAATGGGGTTGTACATTTCCTGGCTGCCCCTGGTGGAACTGGTAAGACATTCCTCATATCAGTAGTTTTAGCTACTGTTCGTGCGAGATCCAACATTGTGGTTGCAGTTGTTTCTTCTGGATCAGCCGCCAGGAGGATGCCGTACGGCTATGCTATGCTTTATAATTAAAATTGTCATTAAATCTACAAACTATTAAAAAACCACTGTTATATGTTACATTGCAAAAATCTCCGCAGTGGCCAACATTTTATCAGCTTCGAAAACCATCATCTGCGACGAATGCATAGTGATTAGAGATGTTTTGGAGGCGCAAAAATTTTACTGTTTGACAATTTATGCCAAATACTGCCAGTAATTCCAAGATTAACGACTTCCGACAAAATAAGAGCAATCAAATTATTGAATCTATGGCACTATGTGAAGAAACTTCGGCTGATAACAAACATGGGAATTGCATTGTTTAATTATATCTACTAAAGATGTCTCTGAGCAATTGCTGGCTATCGATAATGGCCGTGTACTTGTCGACGTGTGAGTGGATTAATTTCATTTCCTCATAATTTCTGGAACTTTATATCATCAAAAGACCAAAGACGACCTTATCAACAAAGTATTCGCAAACTGCACTTCAAACTACAAAAATAATGAGTGAGCGAGCAGTTTTAGCGGCTAATCAGACGTAGATGACCAAAACTACAGCATTCAGAATGAGATTATTGGAACAATGCATTTATTCAAATCTATTGACTGTGTGACAAATTATGATGAAGCTACCAACAATCTAAGTGAATTTTTAACTTCTTGGATGTGCTTGGTTTACCAACGCAAATTACGCCTAAAGGTTCGCTCTGTAGTAATCATGCTTCGAAATATAAACCAACGAAAATTGTGCAACGGTACACGTTGGATAGTAAGAATTCATTAATTAATGAACAATGTGATTTACACAACGATGCTCAAATGAAAAGTGGAAGGTGAGAAAGTTCTCATTCCAAGGATTCCGATGATCCCAACCGTTGTGCCGTTTAAGCTTAAAGACAAAAAATAAAAAAATTAAAAAAAATATTACAAATTTCCGATCTGTCTTACTTTCGCCATGACCATTAACAAACCACAAGACCAATCCTTGAAGGTATGTTGTCTAAATTTGGCAAATAAATGTTTTTCCCATGGTCAATTATGTGGTACATTCACGGGTCGGAAGACCAATGGCATTGTTTGTTCTTGTGCCTGATAATAAAACAAAAAATATCACAAGATGCTTAGCTGAAGAAAAAAGAAAGAATAAAGAAGTCTAAAGAAGCCAATTAAAGAGTCGTTAAAATACTAGATTTGTTTTTATTTATCCTAATCCTTATCAAAAAATGATCTTTATAAAATCCAAAATTTGCTTATTGCCTTTAAGGCGCAACAAAGTTCATCATTATAAAGCGCAGCAAAGTTCATAATTAATTATTATAAAGTTATATAATATTTGTAGTTAATTTCAAGTTCATTCATTTCATTTCAGTTCAAATTAAGTTTGTCAATTTTCATAAATGGTACATTCTGTTAACGTACAATCCTGAAATTGGTACAGAAACCTCGGTCCGACTTAACCGATTTTTAACTTAGTGTTGAGACACTCCATTCCCAATTTCCCGCCGGATTCTGGAGGCACTGCGTGTTGAGTGGCGGAACTCTACGCAACGATTAGCTAACGCATTTCGACACGAAAGCAAAGAAATGAAAATTTTAAATATTTCATTTCGCCTAGTAGGAATCGAACCCCCAATCTGTCCCGCACACGGTCACATGCTTGTGCACTGCACCACGACTGGCCTATGACCTATAATTTATTTGTTTATTTGTATGTAAATCAGTAAAAAAATTGCTGGTCTTATCAATTAAATATTGCATTATTTTTTTGGCATTTTAAGCGATACACTATTGTTAAATTACCGTATTGATATTTTACACAATAAAAAGATAATTTTTCCATGTTTTAGCCATGTTTATACTGTAGTAACTTTAAGAATCTGTGCTCGCTTTGTTTCCATAGTGACATAATAATATTCTATTGTTATATATTAACTTTGCTAATATAAAAAGCCGCATTTTCCAGGTAAAATCTTAGATTTTAGCTTATAAGAGGTTATATGTTATTTTAGTTTTATACGTACCGATTCTTTGTAGAGATATTTGATATACGCATTTTGAAAATTGAATAAGTATAATATGTCATTAAAATGACGATTTTCAATTTTAATACTAAAATTATAATATAATCATAATTTTCTATCTTCTCACAGTTATATAGATCTCCGGACATTATTTTTAGTTTTATGATATACCTATCTGAGTTTTAGTGTAAGCCCATGGCTATACAAATAGTAGGGCTGTTGTTATAGCCCTTGGCCTCATACTAATTGATACATCATTGGCCCCTTGTCCTGAAATAAGCAATATTATCAAATAATTTCGTAATATAATTTGCAATCTACTGTTTGACACGCCTGCGTGTAATTATGTCTATTTGTTGTTGTGACAGACTATAATAAAAATACTTATTGATATTAGTCTAAGCATAGCCTGGTTTATCAATAATTCTATTACGTGGAAGTATTTTTTTTTATAAAAATATCAGCTTCACTCTGTATCCCGTATACAGCAGGGTAGGCAGAGGAAACCTAGTGTTAAGGCACTCCGTTTAAAAAATATTATGCCAAAAAACAATCACCTACGTACTTTAGACACGTTATTATGTAAGAAAGATGGATCCTTGAATTCTGCTAAAATATTGGACCTTAGTAAGTAATGATTTTGTTACAGTTATATAAAATAAAATTCAACACTAAAAAGATGGGTGAAGAAGAACCAGCATCACTTGAAGGGCAGTTTTTTGAATTTGCCAAAATGATGGATAAAAAAAGAGATGGCACCACAATCACTTTGTATAATTCCGATTTTTGGATGAGACAGTGTAAATTGTTAGATGATAGAAAGCTTACAATGACAGATACTGGGATATTATTTAATAAGTTTAGGTAACTATACCAATTCCAATATGCATTATATATTTTACATATTCTAATATACCTATATATATGTTTTTCAAATTTACCCTTTATTCATCAAAGCATGGTTCATAGGAGAGCTCAGAGTATCAAGTTTTAAGATTTTACCTTTTATACTATTTGCCTAAACTTTAGATGTGTGATTATAAGTACTATTGTTGAGGCCACCCCGCTCTGAGTCTTTAAACTCAGGCCGCACGTTCAATTCTGGAGAGGGCGAAGTATCGCGCTGTGAACAATGCAAACGAAGAACAATCCGAACGATTATACGCTCCACAGCAATCCCTGCCACGCTTAACGTGGACTTTTGTAACATTAGAGTCTACGCTCCAATCTGAATACCGTTCACCACCATCTTCAGTTGGCACGGTCAGCCTTGTCAAAGACAAAAGTCTTGACAAAGACTCCGATTGGCCAGCCGATTGACACAGCCTATATATAGCCTAATTTTATTTGACACAGCCTACAAATAGCCTCATGCTGTGTTCGTAACGGTGGACTTAAGTTTCCATCATATTGCCAATTTTAAAGATCAAACCCAATCATTATCTGGCTTCGGTTTAGTTGACTCAGACGATCGTTCGCTACGCCTTCTCTTCTTTGTACGGAATACTAATAATTGTCTAGCTTAAAAAATAGAAAAAAGAAGCGGGCGAAGCCGTGCAGACGTCACTAGTACATATAATAAAATTATGACTGATCAATCCCTGTTCATGCAAGATATAAGGGAAAATGTATTATTGGGTGCATACATTAACATAATAGACTCTAAAATAATGACTCTAAAATGTATGCGAAACACGGTGGCAGAAAGCCATTACTTAACCGCCGGCTTTAAATGCCGATGGCGGTAATAAACCGGTCGAGTATGCCCATGCGTGTTGCCATTGCTGGCAACGTGATTCTCCCACGCGTACTTTATTCGCCTCTTACGACACCATCACCATAATTAAAATGATAATTAATTAACTAAATAATTAATTATCCAAATAGTTGAGGTTAGCCAGCGACAGAGCACGAGTAGTGCTCCGAGCGTGATTGGTAGGTGTCGTATAGAAATCTATAAGTTACTTACATGATATACCGACATACGTACTTCTTATTATTTAATAAACATTAAAAATACTAATAATTTTATAGTAATTAAAATATTTTTCATCATGATAGAATAATTTGAGTATTAAATATTTTATGTTCATAATTATTTAATAACAGTTAAATATAATCATAATTCTATAGAAATCTATTACATGCTTTCACTGAATAAATTCAGAAATTTTCCCAACATATCTGGACATTTATGGATTTGGATTTGGATTCTTTTAACATCATACAGTCTTTTAGTTGACACTTGTGTGAGCTGAAAAAGTTAGACGATATCAATTAGGCTAGGATCATCTTTAACAACACGTACAAAGTAAAAGACAAATCTCAACTCTTCTTGAGTATTAGAATATTATTATCTCTTTGTTATTAGAATATTATGTCATAATCAATATTTTTTTTATAATATAAATTGAATAGGTAATACGACGATAATTCGGTCACTAATAATTTTCGATCGAACTAATATATGAGTTTAAATGTAGGTATCTAAGCATACGAATATGTATATATCATAATATTTGTATATGTATGTATCTATGTAGCTATTTTTACGCAGCTTTGCACCGCATTATGCCCGCTCTTTTATTAGATCCTTCCGGACTTTGGATTGGACGCCTGGAAGAGATCACTTTTAGTAATAATGCTGCCTTTGTACATTCTGTGTTTTATGTTAAAATCATTCAATGTATCTTTTTAAATGAATAAAGACTTTTTATATTATCTTATCTTTGTGGAAAAGTTATATAATTATGTCTGCGTGTATACGTTATGCATACACATATCTCTATACAAACTGGATTGGCTCAAGTTTTCTAGTATCTTTTATATTTATTTGAAAGTATACAATAACCGGGAATAAAAAAATCATGTTACTATGTGCGCTCGATTTGAAATCAATTTCTTGAAACATACAAACATACAATAATTATTTATTATACATAAGTACATTACAAAATTAAATGCTTGAATAATTTTGCAGTAAATCCGAACTAAACTGGGATGAGTGGAATGAGTTTCTCATCGAGTTATGCGAGTTAAAGGAGCTAGACGAAGAGAAAGTGCGAGATACAATGACTAATTGTGGTCTTCCGGGCCAGACACCTGTATTTGTGCCGCAATACAGAGACTTTTTCTTAACATATAAGCCAAAAGAGAAAATGCTTTTTTAAATTATATATAAAGCAAGATAGATCGACAATGGACTAGGATTTATGAGCCACATTACATATTAATTTAACCGTCATAGCTGATAGTGGAGCATCTTACATTTTTATGTTAGAATAGTAACTTAAAGTCAAGTGCGAATCAAACTTGCCCACTGGACGTTCCCTACCAATTTCTTTTTCTAGGTCAACGTAATGTGCATATTATAAAAGTTGAAAAACCACATCAGTTTGCACTAATTTTATATGAAATGAAAAAATATAAGTTTATAATCATTTTTTTCTGTCATATATCTATAAATAAGAAGCTAAAGACAGATGGACAACAAAATGAAGACTCTACAAGGTGAAGATGGAAGACATTTGTGTTTTCATGAATGGAACCCCAAAATGTATTTAAAGGAAACGCTGTTGTTTTAGCATCGAAGTTCCCTGCGAACTTTCTAGAGATTACTTCGGGTGGATGTATAAAACTCGTGACTAAGGAAATCTTCATCTGACATTCATAAGAGTGGTTTGATTATGACTTATGTAGACATTGTGTAGTAGCTAATAGAACTGTAGATATGCGAAAATTTCGGAAGAGGGACTACATCTTTGTTAAAGTGACATTGAATTGTATTAAAACTTTGTAAATAAAACACTAAACTTTAAGTTTAAATGCCACATTTATTTCACCTCTACATCTTGATACTTAACTGTAATTCTTCAATAATATTCTAAGATTAATATCCTTAAATAACATATTTAAAATAAATTCAACCTTTAAATATTAAAACGTAGAGATGACCGCAATAGTACCTAATGTAATTTTGTCGTATGTCTCGTTGCATTAGAGAGTTCGCTCGCCATATATTATCATTGAAATTTTTAATGTAATCTGTATTCCATACACGTCGTTGTGTACTCCCAAGTTTTTCAATCTTGTCGTGGGGGTATTAAAATATGGATACGTCTTAAACGTGAATTAAATTCCTATGATATATTTGATAGCTAATCAGACCGCTTTAGGTCCTGAAGACTGAAAACCTCTCAAAAATCTTTGATATTTATTTTATAAAAATGTTTTTAATACAATAATTAATATATTTTTAACTATCATTATTAATATGGTTTTGATGACATTACATTACAAATCATTGATAGTCTCGGCTTTACTTATTAACATATGCGTGTATTATATATAGGTTTTTTTTTTTCACTTGGATTAATGTATCTACATTCCAATCAATTACTTAGCATTAGAAATGTTTATACGATGAAAATTATAAAGATTAAATTAATATAGATAAAGATATATTCTGTATATCATACCTGTATGGAATATATAACGTGTGTCTATGCATTAATTTAACTCAAGGTAAAATGATAATTACATTTTATATTTATTTTTATAGTAAAGGCTTCTTAAGACAAACTTGACATATTCTTAGATTCAATATTCTTAGATAACATATTTAAAATAAACTCAACCTTAAAATTTTAATAGGTAGAGATGACCGCAATAGTACCTAATGTAATTTTGTCGTATGTCTCGTTGCATTAGACAATCATCTAATCACATCATCATCATCATCATTTCATCTTATTACATCATTCAATCTTTATTTGTTAACTGTTTATCTGTTAAATAATAATTTAAGCATATTAAGTACATCCAGAGAACTATGTAAAGATGAAGTCTTTGCTAAATCTTTTTCAAGAATGTCGTAATCGTCGAAAATGTCTCGTGGCCTAAGATCCCAGTGTATAAATCTGCAGGTATCTATTTTTTTCATGAAAATTGATTTTAAGAATGATACTTGATAGTAGAATAGATTACACCAGGGTTGCCTAAAAGAATCGTGTCACAATCACTTTTAATTAAATTTATGGTAATGTGTTTTTGTTGAAAAATGCACTAAAATTATGTATTTTAGTTTTTTAGATGAATCCAACATCATCTGAAAGAAAATCGTATAGAGAATTGGAAAAACAATGGTTGCCACTTCTCAGTATGCCGCGACTCCAGACTTTTAAGTGAATTATATATCAAATTAAAGTTTTTTCTTTTCTCAATACTATAACACATCTTTTGAATTATTTTATAAATAATATTATTATATGAAAATAGATGATGAAATGCGTGTTCTGTCTTATGTCTTAAAGAAAAATATCATGTTATAGAAAATCAATCTTAAATTCAATCTTTATTTGTTAACTGTTTATCTGTTAAATAATAATTTAAGCATATTAAGTACATCCAGAGAACTATGTAAAGATGAAGTCTTTGCTAAATCTTTTTTCTAAATACTAATATTAATTAAAATTGACATTATAAAACGAACAAATTATTTAATTAAATAAATGTTTACAAATATCAGTCTTCTAAGGTATTAATTACAGGTATTAATCTCCTCTTTATTAATCTAAAATCAGTTACGTTCGTTATAAAAAAAATCTGTAACAACTTATTAAAAAAAATTAAATATAATTATGAAAATATCGAATTCCAGAAAGCCATCAAAAATAAGCATATCAAACAATTACTAATACCATTAAAGAAAACACAAATAACAAAACTTTTTTATTATTGTAGCAGTACCTCCAGGTGGCTTGTGTTATCTTACCTTTCAGAGAACCAGATTTATTGAAGTCCGTATACTTCGATTGACAATCTTCTGTTGTTTTCGGATCGTCTCCCGATCCTGGCGTTGTTACCAAGGTGGTTATGTTCTCTATCAGCATAAACGTGGCTATAATCTTCGAATCGGAAGCCTGAAAAAAATATACAAGCTGTTAGCAAACTCTCCTATAAAATGTTAGCAAACTCTCCTATCTCTTAGGCTTTTTTACACGAATTTGCTTTGTACATGTAGATGAAAAAAACTATAAAAACAATGGAATTGTGTCAATCGGGAGCAGTTGCTTGTAGGCAACGGCCCTTATTGGAAGGAAACTCGTGTGAAGTATTGTTATTGGGTGATAAATATCACTTATTGCAATTAGAATAGAAGACGTAGAATCTCTTTCCTAATAATTTAGAAACGTATTATATAGATGATATGTGCTTTTATCTTGTTTTTAAAAACGTTAACCGCCGAATCCGATTTCTAACAATATATTAAATTTACTTTTTTAAATTTTTTTTATAGACTTTGTTACTACTATCAGATATCGTAGATGGAATTGGATCTAATGTAAGCACCCTACACTAATAACTAATAGTGTCTATTAATAAAATTTCATGGGATTTTCTTTTTGGCTTTAAGTTGTATTTATTTAGAGGCTTTAAATTAGAACACTTTCGTTCCCCAATTTCCGCCGAATTCTGGAGGCGTTGTGTATGGAGTAGCGGAACTGAACGCCGAGCTATGGCTTGTTACAAATAAAAATAGTAATTATTTAATTACCTTAAGTAGGAATCGAATCCGCAATCTGTGGCGTTTAAAGTCGCACGCTTATGCCCGACTAAAATGTGACATGGATATATTTTCCTCATAATGATAAAAACAAAAATATAAATTATAAACAGAAATGTTCTAATTTACGTGAACATTGCTTTGACCTCTAACAAAGGGACTTCTACTTACTCATATCGCTTTGTTCAATAAAGCAAATTAATTAAGGCATTTAGTACAATAAGCGGATAAAATATAATTTGATTCATACACACGCGCATCACACATACCTATATCATATTCATACATGTATAGCGATATGTTGTAAATGTATTTGAACTCTGTTCTATTCAGCTTCACGCTGTAGCTAGAAGTTCTCGTCCAGCCTCTATCTACCATGATGGCATCGAGGTTACATTGTGCATACAGGCAAGGTAGCCAGGGGGAGCCTAGTGTTAAGACACTCCGCTCCTCACTTTCCGCCGAATACTGGAGGCGTTTTAAATGGCAGAGTTTAACGCCGAACTTTGCCTCGACATGAGAGCGAGATAAAAAAAATGAAAATATGAAATATTTTATTTAATCGAGTCGAAATCGAACCCACAATCTGTGGCATTTACAACCACACGCTTGTGCTTCTGCGCCACGACTGGATCTCATTATCTTTTTTATTTTAATATTATACTAATATAATATAATTGTCTTATTGCTTATAACAGTCACAGCTCACATTTAAGGATGAGAAATAAAAGAGTACATATTAAGGCCACCTCAGCGACGAACACCTAGGGAATGAGCTTCGACAGCTGAAGAATGCCATTCATCAGAACAGCAGGAAATCATTGGCAGTAGTTTGATATAATACCTACTTAATTATAATACTTACTTGATTAAAACTTCTGTAAAGAATGTGTTTGTGGTTTCCAAAAAATATAAGCCGGTTTAATCCGGTTAAATAGTTTATTTCATTTAAAAAAGTATATATTTATTAAATTTCATCTTAGTAATTTATAATTTTGTCTAAACCTGGAATTCAATTCTATGTGATATTAACCTGAATATGAAATATCGAAGCCTAAATAGTTCACATATTTAATCATAGGAATTCAGTGGAAATGTGGATATGGAAAATGTAATATTGAATTTGTATCCCATGATGTTTACGATATGAACACTTTGTGACACACGGCATCACATAGTTCTGTGTATCAATAGCAAACAGTCCCTTGTGTGGTATTGGTTAGCTTCAATATAAACCAGCTTAAACAAATAACTAACGTACTCTGGAAATGAAATAAATAAATCAGCTTCACGCTGTATCCCGCACACAGCAGAGTAGGCAGCGGGCACACCGTTCCCCACTTTTTACCGAGTTCTGGAGGCATTGCGTGTTGAGTGGTGTAACTCAACGCCGCGCTTTGCCTCTACACCAAAGCGAAGAAATCAAAATATAAATGTAAGAAAATATTTTATCTCCTCTAGTGGGGATCGAATTCACAACCAGTCAATTTTACAGTCACACTCTGTAGGGGCGCCACGACTGACCTCAATACTCTTGAAATTAATGTTTCATAAACTGTGGGGAACATAAGGAACGGCGTGTCTTAACACTAGGTTCCCTCTGCCTACTCTTCTGTGTGGGATTCAGCGAAAAGCTGATTATTTTATTATTATAAACTAAGAAGAATTTTCAGGAATCATTGATAATTATTTATTTTATTAATTTATAAGTTACGTAGTTTTTTGAAATTTTAGGTTACTTTATTTTACTACTACAAATAAGTGAAAGTACCCTTTACATAAATTTACGGGGAATAATTAGACTTAGTGTTAAGACGAATACTTCTATCCATTTTTAGGGACAATGTGAATACGAGGACAAAACTCATCGCTCGCCTGAATAGACCGTATAAACCAAGATATTTTAAATTTTAGATCCATTCTTATCTAATTCTAGGTCCAAAGGCACTGAGCAGTGTATTCCAATAAAATTTATGTTAGAGAGTAAGTTAATATATTTTTGAAACATAGATAGTTGGTTTAGATTTTTTTTTGCAATACGTAATGCAACAGCTTATAATGAACACATTTGCCATTTCGCGAGATTCATCTCACTCACGACCACCTCTTGTGGTAGCTCCACGTTGTACTAGTATGTTACTGTATCCCGCACATAGCAGGGTAGGCAGGGGGAACCTAGTGTTAAGACACTCCGTTCATCACTTTCCGCCAAGTTCTGGAAGCATTGTGTGTTGAGTGGCGGAACGCCGCGCTTTGTCTCGACACCAGAGCAAAGCAGTGAAAATGTAAATTAATATTTCTTTTTCTCGAGTGGAGATCGAACAATCAATCGATTTTACAGTCACACTTTGTATCCCTGCACCACAACTGGTCTCATATACATCCTATATATCAAATATATACGTCAGTGTAAAAAAAGTAATTTGGCTATAATATAACAATAAGTTTAAGCAGACGAAGCCATGCGTGAGTCCCTAGTAAGTTCATATATTCTATAAAGAGGTTAGCTAAATAAATCTTATGCCACATTTCAGTATATTTCATGTTATTTGTTGAGATTACCAGTAACAAATTATTATTACGGATTTGGCCCTGAACATTCAACGTTCAAAGCTAAAATATAAACTGTTTCAAACTAATAGGCACTACGCAATCTAGTCGTCTATCATTTATTGCGTTAGTGAAAGAGATGAACCTGCTATAGCTTCAGTAATATCTACATGATTAATAAATATGAACCTGGATATTTTAACAACTATATTTAAATTTATTTTAAAATATATTGTTTTATAGACAATTTTTATACAAAACATGGCTGTTCAATTTTTTTTTGCAAGCAGGATAGGCAGAAGGCTTGCAAGCTTGTAAATTTTTTTTATGTTGGCATCCCATTGAATTCTGGATGAAATGGCGTAATAGTTTTAAATACACGCAAATCAATCGATTTGAGGCAAATTCGTTTACTTTTCGAAGGCGATTTAAAATTATATTATTTATTTATTATTTGTAATATTTTTTTGCTGACGCTATTTATTGCTGTAACTTTTATTGAGTGATAAATGGCAAGTGGTATTGTAATTATATTTATTTTTATGTGTTTGTCAGTTCACTATAAGAGTAGAACATCTCTTACACTTTTTTTTTTTAAACATTTTTAAAGTGTTATTCCACACTTATCTATTATTCTAAATAAGTATCTCTTACACTACTATTTTGTGGCACATCGTAAAGTGCTCTATTAAATCTGGTTTATATCTTTCAACACTTTCTTAAATGCTGGTTTTATTGAACAATCCAGAATCAAGATGTTTCAAAACTCCCATAGGCAGCAGCTATATACGGACACGATCGGTAGTTACAATCCACAAACACTTTGAATCTTTTATTATAAACAAAACAATTCTAATGTTTATTTGGGGGGATTCATAAGCCCGCAAGCTGTAGTTATTTTATAAATGAATCTATGACGGGAAAGAAATAACATGATTTATAATATTTAAAATAGGCCACAATATTCATACATCCAGTATAAGTGAAGCTGGTCGTGGCGCAGGGGCACTAGTGCATGACTGTAAACGTGACTGGTTGTGGGTTCAATTCCCAAACTCGAGAAAATGAAATATTTATTTGAATTTATTATACATTTCTTCGCTCCGGTGCCGAGGCAAAACTCGGCATTGAGTTCCGCCTCCAGAATTTGGCGGAAAGTGAAGAACGGAGTGTCTAAATACTAGGGTCCTTTTGCCTACTCTGCTGTGTGCGGCATACAGCGTTTTTTAATTTTAAATTTATTTTTTTAATTTTAATCTAACATAAGTAATAAACTTTTTAGTTATGATAAAGACTGTTTTTTATTGGCTTTGTTTCCAAAACGGTTTACCGTCTACCGTTTTTCATCGATGTGAACGTCTTAAATATAGAAACAATATATTACAAGGCAAATTTTCTACTTGTTAATTCGATATGACACAGGCCTGTCTATTTTATATCTCTCTGTAGTCTATGGTCTGACACGATGCGCAGTACATTTCTGTCCCGTTTATAAGCATAAGGAGCGCAAAAGCTCAGTAGCCAGACAGAGTTGGGGTAGTCCTCACGGCCGTCTGCTACAAAATATGTTGAAACTATATCGTATCAAATAGAAGGTTTTTTACACAATTTAGTTAATATTAAATTTCTTTTCTTTTTAAAAAAAAATAACAAGTATCAGATTAATGAATACAGAAAAAAAATATAAAGGAAATTTAAAGTTATATTATAAATTACACATAAAAACGATTATAATTTTTTAATTGAGATTAATTTAATTTTCATGTTAATTACATAATCTGCGCATATGCCGGCAAATTTAAATTTGTTAACTATTACAAATTATACTTCCGTTTCGACTTCCTCATATACAGTCCTGAAACTGACAAGGAACCCTGGACTCCGCATCAATGGAAGTTTGTGCCCGGGTGTTGGTCAATGGGTTCAAATCTTGGTTAACTCTCTGGTGTAGCTCGGGAGAGTTAACCTTGATGGTCGTACGCGATCGCGTGGAAATCCTTAAGGAAAGCGACGAGGTTTTCCTTAGGAAGTACAAAAATAAACGCGCCCATATCAGTTAGTAAGGTTTCCTGAAGGAGAGTAAAATTAAAAAGGGCGAAAGTAGAAACTTAAATTTAATTATACCTCTCCCGAGTCCGGATCGGGTGGGACAGGGCAAGAACCACAACACAACACTGCACTGCTCGCCCCGATTGACATAATTTCATTGCTTTTATAATCTTTTTAACCTACAACTACCTTCTTTTTTTGGCATTTGTTTACAACACAACATTTAAATTTCGTGCCATATTTTCACTCAATTTCACATTTTCACGCAAATGACCGTGAGCAAAAGACACAAAATGTGCATACTGCTTTGTGTTATAAAAGTATTATAATATCGAATATAGCCCTATAGATAATATAGTTAATCTTTACGCATGGAAAACTGCATAGTTATGATACCATGCTCGATTAAAAAAATAATACCGTTGAATTTATAAGAGATTGCGTCTTTGCTGAATCAATTTTACAGTTTTCAGCTTAAATAAATTTTATTTCGGTAGAGATACAATATCACTTATGCGATAACATCATTTAACTTAAGGTTTTTATAAGGTTTAATATATCAGTATGGAATAACACATCAAGATTATTGTAGATAATAGTAATAAAAAAGATAATAGTATTAATTTACAGTTAGAATATAGTATTTAATAAACTGTTAATGCTATAACATCTGTTCTTTAAATATAAATATTTTTTTCTGAATAATTATTTTGAAAACTAATATTTGGATTCCATGGAAATAACTCAATTAATTAATTAACAAACTGATTATCTATCTAGATTATTTACATAAACTAAAAAAACTAAACTAGCTTCACGCTTTATCCCTAGCGGGGTAGTCAGAGAGAACGGAGCGCCAAACTCTACGGTCTCTACATACCTCTTTCGCCTCGTCCACTGTCATCAACCTCTATTATTATTTACATAAGCTTGAAATATAAGTCAGAATTCTATAGACTAAAGCTTTTATCAAAATTAATTAATCATCTGTAGTCGTCTGTATCACTGAATAGATATTTCCATTTTGTCCACACAAAACATGTGGACATATTAGTAGACATCCAGTGTATTATATAGTATCGTACCGACCTAAAATGGTAACAATATTAGTTTTGCCAGACATAAAAGACCTCGATTTCCCTAGATATGGCCGTTCTTTTTCTTTTTACATGTAAAAGTCTTTTATTATATATTTTAAACAACAAAAAACTATTTTACCCACAATTATACAATTATAGAGTCAGTTTTAGAACGAGAAAGTAAAATTATTTCTAGTTTCTAAGTTATATTTATGAAACATAGAAAGCAAAAACGATTAACATTATATATTTTTTAATTAACGATATCAATAATAATTACCTTAACGAAGAATTAATATTTTCTTTTTTTAATCCTTTAATGGATAGTTATATTTTCAGTTTAGTCCAATTATTATAAAACGATCCTTAATAATAAATAAAATATCTATTGTATAAAATATAATAGATATCTAGAAATTTTAGGACCAAACATTTTTATAAAACCCTTTAATTATACGCGTTTTTAAACAAAAATATAGAAAAAAAAACAAAAAAGTGACTTAAAAATTTGCTGTATTTATTTGATGTTTGAAAAAAGTATACTTTTGAAAAAATCTGTTCATGTCATTTAAAACATTTTCAATTGATAAAAGATAATCAAGTTGTTTAATTTTTTTGGTCCAGCCCCATCGGTTCCTTTAAATTAGCTTCCTACGCAACATACATTAACTCTCGCAGTGACCTTCAATGAACTTTTGAAAGCGGTGCTAAAATTCAAATTTTACGATTTCCCTGAGCAAATTAAGCATTGAGAAATGAAAATTTAAGGTATAATTTAATGTATTTTGAAAAAAAAAAATTAAATATAAATAATATTCTTACTCACCATTAATTCTTTTAATATCGAATATATGATATTAGAATTAAACAATTAACATTTATTATTTTTTATATATTTAACACTATTATCATAAAAATATAATTTAAATTACAATAAAATAATTTTATATTGTAACACTTTGAATTATTATTAAACATTACACTTTTCTAGATAATCATTATTTTTGATATCACTTTTTAGAATATTATCACTATTGCAATGCCATAATTTCTATCATATTTTCACTATTTTCATATTTCATCATGATCTTTCACATCACAAATTTAATTTCATACGAATCACACACAACTTTCGGCACTCCTACGAGCGCGGAGGGAAGCAATGAACCCAACGGAAGGTCAAACACGACTGAGCTATCCCTACGATCACACTGGAATACAATCTAGGGATCCCCAATCTGTTCCAGGTCACCCGGTAGTAAATAGTACAAATGACATATAGTATTTTGTATCTATCTGTGTAAATATTTGTATAAACTCTTCGTTTGGTATAAATTGCTTTAAAATAGATTTTTTTAATATATTATATTTGAATTTAAAACAATTTTTGGTACAGAAAATATTTTAAAAACACGCTGTATCCCGCACAGACCAGGGTAGGCAGAGGAAACCTAGTGTTAAAACACTCCGTTCCCCACTTTCTGCCGAATTCTGGAGGCATTGCGTGTTGAATGGCAGAACTCAACGCCGCGCTTGGCCTCGACACCAGAGCGAAGAAATGGAAATATAAATGTAAGTAAATATTTCATCTCCTCGAGTGGTGATCGAACCCACAACCAATCGATTTTACAGGCACACTTCGTGCCGCTGCGCCACGATTGGCCTCAGAAAATACTTGTATAGGTATTTCCGAAATATCTATACAACGAGCTGTAAGTCTCTCCATCTTTAGCTTTATTAAGCAGAATCTTTTTCACGTTCTTTACTAGGAAAATCCAGTCAAAGATTACTATCGTCGTAATATTTAGTTGTACTTGCATTATCTATAAAAAAATATTTTGTTCGAAAAGAAAACATTTAATAGTGGATTTATTAGTCAAGAACGGATTGTTTAAAAATTAGATTATTTCTATTCACACTGTAAACGTGAGCCATAATTATTATTTAAGTAATCTTTTTCGATACTATGGTGTAAATGGTCCCCTGCCCGCTTTGCTTGCTGTTATGATTGAAACAAAATAATAATATGAAATTTAAGAGAACCATAAGAAATACCATATATAAGATAGTTGTGGCGTGGCACAACTGTCTTATATATGTGGCAAATCGCGAGGACATTTAGATGATGACGAAGTAAAGGAAAAAAAAAAAAAGTTATTCTATATTTTGCAAATACAAATGTAGTTTCGATGATATGCTTACTGATCCCCGGTCTCCATTCAAGGACCCGACTGCACCAACGGCCATCGGTGCTTCGACAGACGTGTCACTTTGACCATTGTCACTTCAATGTACTAATTTGTAAAGCGATGTCGGTAAAGAACCTGTTCTTTTCCGGGAAACTTTTTTTCAAATATTTGATGTTATCCTTTAAAGAGACTTAATTGCTCCGTAGCACGTTAGGCGACTTTATTAACTAAACCGGCTGTTAGGGTCCATGTTTGGGCACCGTAAGTCATGGCAGCTAGGACACACTGGTCGAAGACTTTCGTCTTTGAAGTATAGATAACGAGAAGATTTGACGCAGCTTGATAAAATCTGCCTAACCTAAGTACTTTTATCAGCCTCCCCCTTAAAGTTATTTCTAATCCAGAATTTTGAAGACTTAATTACTTGCGCAGTTCGATCGTCTTTTGTATGTACTATATGTATGTACTATAGCAGTAGTATATAGACATCACAGCATCTCAATGTATCTCCAATAAATTTGATATCGCTGAAGAGCATTCAAAACTGCTCAGCTTTTGAAGAGGCTCGAGCGAGGTCGTATTTTCCAAAAATCATATTTACATTCTGAGTATAGTGAAGCACATGCATTTATTATTAAATGATTTGAGGCCAGACTTGGTGCAGATGATAGACAAGCAAACATGTCAAACGTGACAGTACACGCGACAAGCTGTGGGTCCCATTCCCACTTGAGGAAATAGGAAACGAAAATTTTAATATTTTCACTACTTCGCCCTGGTGAAGAGGCAAAGCGCGGTTTCAAGTTCCGCCACTCAACTCGCAATACATCCAGAATTCCACCGAAAATGAGCAACGGAGTGGTCTTAGCAGTAGGCTCCCTCTGCCTATCCTGCAGTGTGCAGGATACAGCGTGAAGCCAAAAAAAAAATAAAAATAATAAATACACATCTATAGTCGTTGTATGTAACGAATGTTGTAATGTTGAACCATCGCGTCGTAAAAATGTTTATGTTATACTAGGTATAAATAAAGGCTTAACACAATCTGTGTTTGTATAAAACGCATAGATAAGTATAGCGTGCTAGTTTATTTACAATTACTGTAAGTGATCTCACCACGCCGATCTCACGCCTTGTTGTTATTATTAGAATCTGATGTTTTTTACACAATTTATTACTTAGATTTTCATTCAATTACAAAAAAAATAATACTTATTTAGAAAACGTATAAAAAATTGAACGTAGTGGGAACGTCAAATTTTAAGAAATTATCGCTAAAATAACATTGCTCTGCTTTTCTATAGCTTTAATTTCGGTTAGATTATTATTTGTAATAAGCAAAATGCATTGCAACTTCGTACCGAAATACTCTAATAATAAATAATAGTCACATAATAGCTATGCCCTAATGAAATCGATGGTATGTGGAACACGTGGATTAAATTTTGTTTCAATCGCAAATTATGCTTCTACTGGAAGTGGCTAATATTTTTAATTTTATTATCTTTATGTAACGTTGGAGTCAAGATTATAGAAACGAATATTTTAAAAATATCTGGGTTCATAATAATAGCAAAAGAAAATTCTGAAAAGATAAATAGAAAATGTATTAACGGTAAATCATCATCCATAAGACAAAAATTCGAATTTGACAATAAGGCCTCAATTCAAAAAATTAAATACATGCTCGCCACATTCTTTTCCCCCGTAACCACAATCTCACGAAAGTGTCAGAGATTATTTACGGGTCTACATCAACTGTCACATGACTACATATTACAAATGTGAGTTTATTCATAATACCTTTATCGCTGATATAAATTTTCCCACAAATTAGACAACGTTTACTAGAAAATTATATATTGACACTAGACGAAATTATAATTTAGGCAATATCACATCTATTTAAACTTTCCATAATTATACAATAGCAATATATAATTATAGAACATTCCTTTAGTAAAACTACAACCGTAACCTCTGCTGCAACCACACCACAAAAGCGTTTTTGTTTCTTCTGCGGAGGATAAACATCTCCTGATTTATCTTAATGATTACGTTTTATAATATTTTATTTTATTTTAATGTTAATTAGTTACTTTAGAAGGGGAGAATGTTATCAATTATGAGAAAAGAAACATTCTGGCAATGTAGGCATTCCTATAATAAAAATGTGTAGCAATGTTATACTTAAATAAAATTAATAAGTCCTTGGTTTTGTCTTTTAATATATCAATTTGCATCACTCTGGACCGGGAATATAATAATAATTGTGTAGTCGTATTATATTAATAATAAAACATTATTCGATATTTTAATATGCAGAATAGTACAATATAAATATGAATGCTAATAAGGAGAATTAACTTTTTGCAACAATCTCTCTCGCAAACCTTTTCGATTACAATCATCCAGCCAATTTACGCACTTTTTTTCTGAGTTATAATACATATCATTAGGCACTATTGTCACAAATGGATCGTTTAGCTCAGGGTGTATCACCAGGAAGTCGTTTCTACCTTTTTTCTGTAAATATGGTCTGTCTAATAAAGCGGACGCTTTTTTAGATAAAGCGTTTAATAATTCATTTTCAACTAACACTTCCATTTCGTCTTGCATTTCCGTTACCGAAGCATTATGGACATGTTCCTTTATATCTTCTCTCAGTAAGCTTTTGTACAAAGTGTCTCTAGCAGAATTTGATAGGTGCTTAAAATATTTTTTTATATTATTATCTATAGCTAATCTTCTTAAAATGTAGCTCTTAATAGGGTGTGGCTTAGAACGATACCCAGAATCGCGAATATTTTGATTTTGGCTAATTTTTGGAGGCAATAAAACAAAGTATCCTTCATTATCTGTTTTACAGGTAATATATAAATGTTGAGATAAATGAGTGACAGCTGTCAAAATAATATACACCTGAAAATAATAAATAAATGGCAGTTTTATTATATTACTAAAAAAAATATTTGTGTGTAAGCTAATATTTTTTTAATGAATCTAATTATTATTTTTATGAATGAATTTAATATATTTCAATACATTTTCGTTATATATTTTAATATATTTTTATTTTATTGAAAAATCGTCGTGTGACGAACTTATGTTACACGTTTCATTACTTGACGTAAACCACTAATGTAAAAGACGCTAGAATTTCAACGATTTTTTTATTGAAAAAGATAATTTTTATCTTGATTATCAATTAATTTCAATATTTAATTATTATTACATTTACTTATAACAAATTAAAATTTTAACTTCAAAATTGTTCTATTTATTTATTTTACACGAAAATCATGATTACAATTATATTACTGCCAATTAGTTATAAAATTTCTGTTTATTTTAATGCGTAAAATAATATAAATAAATTATAAAACAACACATATAATGGATTTTAATACCATCTCTTTTTTCTTCCTTATCCCTTTTTAAGTAAAGTAGTCAAAACGACGTATAATAAGAAAATAGTAATAAGCGTTGTAAAATAAGGCTAATAATCTGGAGTTAAATATGTAAATAAATGAAAATATAAAAAAAAACAATGCGGGTAAGATATCAAATAAATATTCAGTAGTTGTTATGAGCTCCTTACCGCTGATTGCATGATTTTTACTTCCTCTCTGGTATTTACAAATACGTCAATACAGCCGGTCATATAACATTTTTATCCAATACAAGTCTTCCATGAAATTGATCGACTAGCTTATAAGTAAAATGAAATTACATGTTTTCTTTTAATTATTAACGATATCTAACTTTTTAAAATTTTTACATTCTCGTTCATTGAAATATAAGAATTCAATGAATGACAAGAAAGTAAATATTTCATTTGAAATGAGCGTTATCTTCTTTGAGCATTGCGCAATCTGGACAAAACCTCAATGTATTAATTAAAACAGAAAGCAATAAAACAAGAAGAAGATTATTTTAATATATTAGGTTATTTTTAAAATTATACTCTATTTCTACAAACACAAACTTTCAGTAATTAAGTATAGCTTTTAAAAGAATTAAATATTGTACATTTAACCTGTACTTGAAGACGAAGATTTGTTGTTTAGCAGTTCGAACTATTATTTTCTTTAAATAAGATAAGAAATAATTTTACGACAAAAAATGTTTGATGATAGTTGCCAGTCTACTCTAATAAGCCCTAAGGAATCTATTGTAAATCTGAACTTTATAAGTTATAACACATTCAAATAGATAATCACAATGACATAAATTAGCAACAGCAAAAAATATATAACAAATAATAAATAAATAATACAATCCTGTTTTGTTATTCTTGCTTAAGTTCATCATATGTCTATATGTCTGATATTTTGTATGTAACTGAAAACATTCTTCATCGAAGGATTTTTCTAATTAGAAACAATCCAGTTTAAACGTTTTAATTCTGTACACGTGTCAAAACATAAAATTATCTATGTTACATACACTAACCTGTCAAAGCGGCGAACATTGTTTAAGTTTACTATAGAAAATACATATTTTTAAAATCAGTCGTGATGCATTAACACAAAGTATAACTATAAAGACGACAGATAGTGGGTTCGATCCCCACTCGAGAAAATTAAATATTTATTTAAAATGATTATTTTATTTCTTAGCCGCGAGTCGCAGTATTACAGCGTATGACTGTAAGCAATATAGTTGCGTTGACTTGCATCTGTTATTTGTCTATTTAAATTTATATATTAAACCATGAATTGGCTCATGATATATCACGTGGGTAGGGTCCAATGTTTTTGTGATAAAATGTTGTTGAATTCAATAGACAAATAGAAATTAGTTTACACTGTTAAGGAAATTCGATTGCCCATTTCTTCAAATTATAAAAAAAATTACTTCAAAACTATACTTATATGCACAAATTTAAGCAAAAAATAAAATGCACTGTTTTGTTCGTAATCGGACTAATGGAAAAATATGCTAAAAATAGTAAAAAAATTACATCCATTCGTCGTTTTCGAAAAAGGAAGTCGATTAAAAAAAAATCTTTTTTGTTGTCTCGATAGTCGAATTTTCAATTAAACATAAATATCTACTAAGTACATTAAAATTTAAAAAACCGGTTAAGTGCGAGTCGGACTGATCAAAAAGAAAATTTGTTATGATTTTTCTATGAAATTCGGAACTATAAGTCCACGGGAAATATCCTATAGGCTAATAACCCTTCCTTAGCAGTCGGGAAAAAATGGTTAAATAAATCAGTACCTTTGATTTTTGATTGCGTTGACTTAGAATGTTTTTCAATGCTTCAAGGGACTTAAATATTTAATATTAATTTTAGCTTAATACCTAAACGCGGTATCGAAATACATGGTATTGAAATACGGACAGGTGAACAATAAATTGATCCTATACGGTCCGTTTTTACCTTTTGTACGTCAAACCTCCGGAACCTTATAAAAATGCATTATAGTGCATTATAAACAGAGAATATGAATATAAATCTTTAATTTCCAATTTTACTTCTGCTTAGTTTAAACAGAATGTGTTTGTATTAATATTCCCGCCCTTGTGAAGACGGATTTAGGTGACGTGAACAAACATTATTTTTTGCGTAATACTCTGTAATATTAAAATTGTGGCTACCACAAGTATTACTTGCTATACACAACAGTAGTTAGTACCTGTCAATCGTCGTGGCGCAGCGGCACAATATGTGACTGTAAAATCGACTGGTTGTGGGTTCGATTCCCACTCGAGGAGATGAAATATTTACTTAAATTTATATTTCCATTTCTTCGCTCTGGTGTCGAAGCTAAGCGCGGCGTTGAGTTCTGCCACTCAACACGCAAAGCCTCTAGAACTCGGCGGAAAGTAGGGAACGGAGTGTTTTAGCACTAGGTTCCTTCTGCCTGCCCAGCTGTGTGCGGGATACAACGAGAAGCTGATTTAATTTTTATTTTCTATTCTATTTTTAAATACATTGTACATATATTTATAAATAGACAGTTTGGTTAGCCATGATCAGTCGAATAAAATAAACAGAACGTGACGCTGCTCGTTTTATTACACTACACAACAACTGTAAAATATCTATATGCAAGCTAAATTTATCTTAAACATACCAAAATTAATTTCTCGAACTTTTGACGTTTATTATATTTGTAATTTTTTTTTTGTTCGTAATTCGTTATTCGACAAATCTAAAATGAAAGCTGGAAATTTCAACCTAGCCGAAATTAATATCGCAGTCGCATACGGCAAAAGGTTACCCCTAAACAAATATTATCCTCAAACAGTTTAATACTCGTCACATCAATCAATGTTGAATGTACGATGCTTATTAAAAAGCATATCAAACTTTATAAATGTCACATACATAGAGATAGGGAGACACGGCAGTCTTCTTTATCTGTTTAAAACTACGACAGCTTCGAAGAATATTCTCGTCTAAGAATTTCTTCTAGATAAAATAAAAATAAATCAAATTAAAATCTTTTTCAAAACGCCACGCTTTTGCCTCGACACCAGAGCGAAGAAATGGTAAAAATAAATGTAAGTAAATATTTATTTCCTCGAGTGGGGATCGAACCCACAACCAGTGGATTTTACAGTCACGCTCTGTGTCCTTGCGCCACGACTGGCCTCAAATTCTTCTAGATGATAAATTACATTATATTTCTTTTCGTAAATATGGATGGAACATAAGTATTTAATTTTCTACTCTATGTAAATAAAAATAAACGAATTGTTTATTTTAAAAAATGCAGTACTTATTCTTTAAATATATTTAAATCAAAACTTTTATCTTAATACAATCCCAGTCTGATCGACTGCTACTTTGCGCTGACGCGGAAATGTACTCTTTAAATTTATTATTACAGTATTAAGTAAATTATGCTATGTTCTACAAATTGCTGTTTTAGTCTGTAGGATCTGTCGATTTTTTTATCTAAATTTAATATCTAATAGTTTTATTTATTAGAAACATATTTTTTTTTAACTGTAACGCTTCAAGCTTATTATTAATAAGCATGTGATTTAAATGAAAGACTATAGCTATCAAAAGCGTAGCCCAGTGTTGAATCTACCAATGAAAAATACAAACATTTTAGTGTAAAAGCCGGAACTCTAAAACTTAAATTATAAAAATTTGCTGAGAAGCAATTTTAATTTAATATAAAGATTATATTTTTTTTGCGTAAATGTGGATGGAACATAAGAAATAGACTTTCTACTCTATGTAAATAAACATAAACGAATTGTTTATTTTAACAAATGTAATTTAAATTTATATTTGGGTCCTCAATAAGTCTATCCCAGGAGACGTTTTGTCGACTTTAACACCCAGGTAGGTTACACAATCTACTTTTTCAATAGGTTTACGCATTCACAATTACGAATATAATGTTATTATAGAAGTATAAAAAACTAAATGTATACATATTTTTAACATTTTTAAGAGAAAGAAAAAAACTTATTTATAAAACCTATAAAAGTTTCGACGTAGCGGGGCTCGAACGGTTTCGGTTTCGGTTAGACTCCCGCTACGTTCAAATTTTTATACGTTTTCTAAATAAATACATATATACATACATATTCAGAGCCGATTTATCTTGTATATTTAGAATTATACATTTTTGGAAACTCGACGTGGTCATGGGTAACGATATATATCGCTCTAACTACCTAAAATAAAAATATATTTTCTGACACAAGAATATTTTTCTCGTAGCATTTATTTAGAGTTGAATGTATAATGTATGTTGAACGTATAAAAATAAAATACAAGAAATTTCTTTAGAATAACACGAAAACAATAAATATGTTCCTAGAATGCACTTAGTTCTTGTATACTATATCAACATTAGATCCATCGCATACGTTATTACTACAATAAAAATATTGCACAAACTTTGGCACAATATGCTGAGAAATTTCTAGCAACGTTATGTTAATGCAATATAAACTATATTTGCTTAAGTTTACATTTCAAGAGTTTCATTTTTAGAGGCCGGTCGTGGCGCAGCGGCACGAGGTGTGACTGCAAAACCGACTGGTTGTGGGTTCGATCCCCACTCGAGGAGATGAAATATTTACTTAAATTTATATTTCCATTTCTTCGCTCTGGTGTCGAGGTTAAGCGCGGCGTTGAGTTCTGCCACTCAACACGCAATGCCTCCAGAATTCGGCAGAAAGTGGGGAACGGAGTGTCTTAACACTAGGTTCCCTCTGCCTACCCTGCTGTGTGCGGGATACAGCGTGAAGCTAATTTATTTATTTATTTTATTTATTTTTACATTTCAATAGTATTGTTCTATTCAAGCACAGAACATGGGGACGTCTCGAGATATTTTAAATTGAGTGTCTGATCTTTCAGACAGCCTTACACAGCTTTAATTTGATTGCAGCGTGAAACTGATTTATTTTGTTTTACTTAGTTCTTAAGAATTTGTTTGAATATTTATTTATCACTAGCAGCCCGCCCGCGGCTTCGCCCGCTTAAGCTGTATAATTACTGATCTAATAAACATAAATTACTTCTAATATGATTTTTATTACTTTAAAATGTAATAATCTAATACTAGTGACCCGCTCGTGGCTTCGCCCGCTTAAACCACAGAAATATTTACTTAATACACAGAATTATGTTCGTGTTTTAATATACCTAATGTATGTTTGCAACGCACTTAAGATTTCTAATGTGAAGATTATTAAAACCTTAGGTCGCATTTTCGTATCTCTCATAAGAATCTTCAATTGAATGTTTGAAATAAAAATACAATTTATCGATACTTACAATAAAATCCTAACTCATCGGTGTCTGTACATGGAAATGTCTAATATATCATTAGAAAAATTGTTATTACGGACATTTAGAAATGTAACAGAAATTGGTCAGTTTCTCTGTTTGTCTGTGCGTTGGTTCACGATAATCTCAGAAACGGTTTAACAGTTTTTATTGTATTAGGCTTTTATAGAGTAGTTAAAACTATAGATTCAATTAAAGTGGTGCTGACAAAAACAATCAATATAATTGAGCATATTTAATATTGATTTTTTGGTGAATAGATACCAATAGTTATTACAACACTTGCAAAGAAAGCATATTTTAGGCATTTTTTAAATTCTTATACCTTTTGAAAAACTACCAACAATCTTATAGTTACTAAATATCTTTTTTTAAATTATTAAATAGTCTATGTTTTTCATCATAATGGCGGGAAAATATTCAAAATGTTAAAAATTACTCATTACCACATTAATACAATACCACATTAGTACAAAACAAAATTACCAATACGACATTGTAGTGTTGATAGTTATTGAAAATAGTTAAACTACATAGGTGGAGATCCCATCGCTTAAAACTGTAGGGATCTGATTTTCTAATGGAACTTATATTTAAGAATGATATATGATAGCAGAATAGATTACACTAGGGTTGCCTAAAAGAATCCTGCCGCAATCACCTTTAATTAATGTTTTTCGTAACTCGTTTTTGGAGAAAATTGCACTCATATGTTTTTTATGTGAATCGCACATCATTTGAAAGAACATCGCATAAGGAATTGGAAAAACAATGGTTGCCAGCTCTCAGTCTGCCGCAAGTCCAGGGTTGCCTGGTTTAAAGAGGTCAGTTTATGTTAATATTTGCACTTATGTGTTTTTTTAATGAATTATATATCAAATTAAAGCTTATTTTTTTGTCATCACTAAAACACATGGTTGCCTGGAAAATGGCTGCCGCAAGCAAAGGTTGCCATCATTTGAAATATTTTATTCTGATTCCGTTTGACTGAGAATAGACGATGAAATACGCGATTTGCCTTATGTTTTAAAGTAAAATATTATAAAATAGAAGGTCAATCTTAAAATTAATGTTTATTCTAGCTATTTA